>JACXGJ010003825.1:0-50330 GCA_016801105.1 Esox niger | reverse complement strand
ATAGGGTTAATGGTGATATGTCTACGATAGGGTGATATGTCTACGATAGGGTTAATGGGGATATGTCTGCGATAGGGTTAATGGTGATATGTCTACGATATGGTGATATGTCCATGATAGGGTTAATGGTGATATGTCTACGATAGGGTGATATGTCTACGATAGGGTTAATGGGGATATGTCTGCGATAGGGTTAATGGTGATATGTCTACGATAGGGTGATATGTCTACGATAGGGTTAATGGGGATATGTCTGCGATAGGGTTAATGGTGATATGTCTACGATATGGTGATATGTCCATGATAGGGTTAATGGTGATATGTCTACGATAGGGTTAATGGTGATATGGCTACGATAGGGTTGATGGGGGTATGTCTACGATAGGCTCAGGTCACATTTAGACAGTGTGAGATCACACTGTGTTTTCAGGAAAGCTTGGTAGTTTAGATGTGACCAGTGTACCTTTAACACCACTGCTCTGATCGGTTTCTTCCAGGATCTTTGGCTTCCCGGTCCACTACACAGATGTGTCCAACATGGGCCGCGGCGCCAGACAGAAGTTGTTGGGCAGGTCTTGGAGTGTGCCTGTCATCAGGCACCTGTTTGCCCCGCTGAAGGACTACTTTGCATGTGAATAGAACCTACCCCGGCGCACCAGTCCATCCATTCCCAAACTCCCTACGCAACCACACCAAAGGAGGGGGATCTGGATCAACACCTGTTGGCCTTCTGCTATCATGCAGCTGTGGGGTAATGGGAGGGGAGCGCCCTCATGGAAGACACTAGACCAGGCCAGTACACATGGAGGCTCTTATGCCTCTCTGTTCTGCCTCAAAGTTTACACCAGGCACACTCTACATACACCCAACAAAACAAACCTGCTTCTACTGAGCAAAACGAACTATGTCACGCCCTATAGCCTCCCGTTCACCAAAAGGCTGTCTGAGAGCAACATAGAAAATACCACTGATTGTCAAACAGAAATGCCAATGCCAGTCTTGGAATCCACTGATAGCCAAAGTGTTATTTTAGGCTTTTAAGGTTTAAACACTGCTTAGATATTTCTAACAAATCACTTTATATCATGTTGTATTAAACAGAATTTGTTGTCATCACATTTCTTTACGGAAAACAAACTCACCTTTTATAAACCAGTTAAGAATTTATACAGATCTTTTTATGAATGAGTAGACATTTCTTTGTTTAATTTTCATTATGTCAACATAATCAGCGTTTGAAAATACTGTATATATGTTCACTCCCAATTGCCAATGTGATCTAATACTTGAAATAAATCAATCCAAACCAGGTGAGACAGAATGAAGAATCCTTTTCTAGCCATATCTGAAAATATTCCAAAATATACTGTAAAATCAACATAAAGACTTATCAATATTGGAGATTTTGACATCTGTCATGTGCTACTGTTATGTATATGTAAAATATACATATATTTTATATATACATATGTGTATGCATGTATGTCTACATATATGTATGTATGTATACAATTTTTTTTACTGGTCTTTATTTTTTTATTTTGTTTCTTTTACCAAAAGTGGGCATTACCGTATTATTCAGGGCTCCATTTTTCCTGTGTAGATCTTGTCTGTCAGATAAGATTCAATGCATAGATTAAAAAAAACTTGAGTCTGGATTCAACTCAGGAATTCATCCATTGTAAACCTTGTTTATATGTTGATATGTGTTTAAACATATCCAATAGGTAGAAGCAAGATAGATGACCTTTGAAAAACTGCCCTGGGCATCTTAAAACCCACCTTGGCCAACTATGATTAAGAAAATGTTTTAGTCACTGGAATGTTTTTATACTTTTATTCCTAATTGTTATACTGTATATATGAAAATGTTTACAAGATTTAATAATTGAATGGTCTTTTGATTGGTTTGATTGTCTTAGTGTCATTTCAATTTTAAATGTTTATGTAAACTTAATGTCTACTCATTTTAACTAGTTTTAAGGTCTTTTCTGTTTTGGTAATTGAATGTGTAGTTTTCTCCCTAGAAATTTTCAAATGATTTTATCTATGTTTGCAGTGACCTGCCAGTTATGTTTTGAGTTGTTTGTACTCACTAAATACTGACTCATACTACTCAGTCATTCATGCCAAGGTTATTATGGTAACACACTGACTTTACGTAACCAGCACTTCCTTTACTTAAACAGTAATTTTTTTACTAAGATGCCAAAATTCGTAATTTGTTTACATGCTTCATTAATACTACTGTATGCTTTAGGGTTTGCTGACTGTCATTCTTATGACAGTATATTAAAAAGTAGGTTTTCTGTGTTTTTATATGATTTTATTTCTACTTTCTAAATCTTTTATTTTAAAATGCTGATCTGCTCACTTACAAAATAGTATAATACTATGTCTAAGGCGTGCTTGATTTTTTATATATATATATATATATATATATATATATATATATATAATTGTATAGTATTTTAGAATATGATTTTTATCAATAGTGTTTTTATTGTCATAGTTTGCTGTTAGATTTGCAACTTAAAATGTTAGATGCGTATGATTTATCTTTTGTAAAAAAGAAAATGCTTTCTCCAATAATGCTGTACTTACATTTTGTTTTTTTAAAACTATTTACCAATTTTAAACAACAATTGTTCTGTGTAATGCAAGTTATAGAGTAAATGTACTAGTACTTTTGGCTAGACAGCGAGAAAGGATTTCTGCATACTCAATATATATTACTTTTATTCAATAAAAAAAGGTTTAACTGATTTTCTTTGCTGTTATTTTCCTTGTAATAAATTGTTAACTGACAGACCAGCAGTCTCATTCATTAGGCAACCTTTATGGGAACAGTCCTCCAGAAAGACCACATATAACATGTGCACAACAACTTATCGCATTGAAAAAAGCAGGGATACAGTGAGATCATTACCTCTTGACAGGGAGGCGCAGAAACTTATGACCAATCACACAAACGAAAAAAGCTAAGCAATAAATTATCAAGTACATGCAAAATGGCACATTGAAGCTGAAACGCCTGAAATCAAACCAGATTTACGCAATCCATGCACAAATGGTGACAGGATGTTGGTTTAGCAGGGACTTATCTGAATCTGTCTTCAAGCTGAAACACATCTGGTTCCATTTTCATAGTCTTTGGTATAATTTGGCAGGAGAACAACACCTCAAAACCTTTTGTCTCACGTTGGACATTCAAACCACAAAGCCACTGAGTTGGTCCTATTTCTCTTTTGGGTAGTGTAAAACTAATTCAGGACATTATGTGATGGATGCTACAGTACAAAACCATTTCCAAAAAGTAGGATGCTGTGTAAAATGCAAAGAAAAACAGAATGCTGTGATGTGCAAATTTTTTCAAGCCTACAGTTTCCTCCAAAAGTATTGGAATGGAAAGGCAAATTCCTTTACTTTTGTTAGTCACTGAAGACATTTGGTTTTAATATACATATATGTAAATGTGAATACCAGGAAATGAAAGCTGAAATTCTGAACTCCTGTCTCATACTCATCTTTTGATCAATTTTTGTTTTTTAAATCCTTACCGTTCCAATACTTTTGAAGGGGACAGTATATTCAATAGAAAATAGTACAAAGATAGCATATCAAATGTTGAAATTGAGAAATGTTTTTGTTACTTGAATATGCCCTAATTTGATGCCAGCAACACGTTTAAAAAAAGCTGGGACATTGTGTTGCATCACTTCTTTTAAAAACACTTTAAGCATTTGGGAACTGAGAAGACCAGTTGCTGTAGTTTTGAAAGTGAAATGTTTTCAAATTTTGGAATTGCAGTTGCTCAACAGTTTGGGGTCTCCTTTGTCGTATTTTTCATATTTACTGGATTTGGTCTATCTGACAGAGATGAATACAGACAGACCATCATACAGTTCAATGGGTGTGATGGTTTGTCATGAAAGGGAATTTTGGCTTTACCTATTCCTCCATGGTGCCCCTGATGGGGAGAAACAAAATATCCTGCTCATGCTCCTGTCAACCTAGAAGGCTTTTTGGTCCTGTGGTGGAGATGCAGAAAAGGTGTGAGACAAGAGGCAGTGTGATGCCTTCCATATCTGTCAGCCCCGGAAGGAATGCCAAGCCACTGTTGCTTTCAAGATCCCTAGACACCTGTCTCCTCAAGCTGCAGGCCCAGGACAGCAGATAACCATCTACCTCAAGGGCCTCCGGACCACTTTTCAACTGTGGCAAAGAGGGACCAGCCAGCACTAACCTCCACTCAGAGGGTGAGAAGGAAGAAAACAGTGACCAAGCAGTATGGTATTCCTGCCGCTAGGGTTGCTGGGATAGTTTCTAAGAAGTACTATTTAATCTCTCACATATGCAAAGCCTGTTCCAAGTGTTCTTGTCTTGCAGCCTAATGAGGAGAGTCAAATTTCAGGAGGATTTTCCTGATGAGCCCTCGTCGCAAACACTCCTAAACATTTTTGTTCATAAGAAGTGTCCCCAGTAGTAGACGATTTTTATCATAAAATCTGCCGACTGTTTTTCCCCCATCAATCCATTACTGGATCTCTTCGGGAATGGGCTGAGCAGGCTCTCCCAGTGCTGCGCAATGCGACACAAGCTGTAGCCCACTTCCCCTAAACCAGAGGGCACTGCTGCCATTAAGGGAGAGTCCATTCTCTCCCTGGATTCTCTCACAGAGAAAGGGGAGAATTTATGGCCATGTACAATGTCAAACTGAATACAGGGAATAACAGGGATACAGATTGCAGTTTGCTCTCAGCCCAGGTTTTAAGTGGTTATCCACACTCAGATGTGGGGGGAGTCAGTGTATGTTGTTGAAACTCCAAAACAATAGTATGATAAAAAATCAGAAATCTTCAACCATTAATAGCAGTAGTAGGGTATTGGACACCTCAAAACAAATATCATAAGAATTTCCCCTCTTTGTCAATTTATGAATGAACACCTAAATAATGTCATACAAGTAGCATTTTGTAGGAACTCTTAGTTACTACATACAGGGACAAGGAATGTTAGTTTCACAACTGTTAATGGCTTTTTCATCCAGTGTCTTAATGTCTAGGGGTTGACTATTTCATGAGCAAAATCAAGCAAATCGGGTATATTACGTATTAGGATTAATTAATTTTTTACCACACATAAAGACACTGGCCTGATTTCTAGTGTCCTTTACCAAGACCCAGAGAGCTGCCACGTCGTTCAATGTGGTTTCAATCAGTTGTTGTGTCTTTTGCGGAAACCCGGATCAGTGATCTATACCACTGTGGTTGTGGTCAGCAGGACTTGCCTGCAGCTCTCTCAATGGAGTCTTATTTCCTGCGGAAGACTTACACCAATCAGCCGTAACATTATGACCAACTACCTAATATTGTATAGGCAGACAGCCCTGACACATCGAGGCATGGACTCCACTGGACCTCTGAAGGTGTGTTGTGGTACCTGGCAACAAGACGGTAGCAGCAGATCCTTTAAGTCCTGTAGGTCACGAGGTGGGGCCTCCATGGATCGGAACTGTTTGTCCAGCACATCCCACAGATGCTGGATTAAGATCTGGGGAATTTGGAGGCCAAATCAACACCTTAAACTCGTTGTTGCGTTTCTCAAAATTACTGATGTATTTTTTCTTTAATGCAGGGTGCATTGTCTTGTTGAACGAGACCAATGCCAACAGGGAATATCGTTGGCATGAAAGGGTGCACATGGTCTGCAACAATGCTCAGGTAGGTGGTACTTGTCAAAATAACATCCACATGAATGGCAGGACCCAAGGTTTCCCAGCAGAACATTGCCTAAAGCATCACACTGCCTCCTCCAGCTTGCATCCTGGTACCATGTGTTCTCCAGGTAAGTGACAAACACGCACCCAGCCATCCAAGTGATGTAAAAGGAAAAATGATTCATCAGATCTTTTTTTATTTACCACTAAAGGAAATGTGTGTGAATTCAAAATAACCCAAAGACCTATCCAATTGCTAAAACCTAGAGTTATTGTAATGAAGACAAGGACCACAACCGTACCTTTGACTCAAAACACCAAGTTTCTACCCTGAGCTTTGATGTAAAAGTGTTTAAAATTCTGAGAATTCTTTTTATATGATAAAATTAGGCCAAACTGTCTAAGAAAATGTTTAAGAACAGTACTGTCACTTAACTGTCCTATCACTGAGTGCAGGTGTTAACTGTCAGGGGCTATCTTAAAACATAACCGCCCAGCCCAGCTGTTCAGGGAACTAATTAAAGGCTGGATCATTTAGCACCACATAAAAACACAAAACTTTTTAAAATGAAAGTAGTAATAACTGCTAAATGAATCATCATAACATGCTTTATATTTTATTCTATCCCCCAAATAAATTCCTCATAAACACTTCAGTTATACATTTATACATTTTATACATTCAATATTCATTTTCCTTTTTCCAAGTTGACATCTTGGCCATTCAAATGTTTCATTATCTGATTTCCTCCCCATTGCTAGGTTGGTCAAGGTATTCTCATCACCTAATGCATCACGGACATTCTAATTCACTCTCCATCGACCATGTTTCTTGGGTATCCTCAACACTGAAAAGGTGTCTTCAGAAATTCTACCCAGGCTTTCTTTCAAGAACTGAACTTGGCTTAACGTTGAGGTATCCAACATAATCCTGGATCATGACTTGGCAATCATTATGCAGGGTGTTTTGTTGTTCTGCTTCGGCATCACACTGTGGTGCATACAAGATCTATGGAGAGGCGAATATTAAACATGCGATGACACATTTGATGTAAGTTTATAAATGTGTGTGCGTGTGTGTGGGTGTGTGTGGTGTCTGTCTAGCAAAAATATGTCTCAGCAGACTAGACTCAATGGGCTGATGTTGGACTAATATTCATGAGAAGTAATCATCTCACTTTTGGATCTTTCCCTCTGGTGAACTTGTCAGCATTTTAATTCATTTTGGGCCAAAAACATGTAGGGTTTGCCATTCGTCTGATTGTAAAATTACAAAACCTGGGGAGAGTGGACAGTGCGTCAGAGTTCAAGTTCAGCCTTTGGTCAAGTCAACACTTTTAATAACATCTGTTGTATCCTTTTTCACAAGTGATTGCTGCTGCTTAGATCAAACTAACGGTAACTTTGCTCTAGAAAACATAATACGAAAGCTATAAGGATGTGCCATACTGATAAGCTCACACAGGTCCGATCAAAGCCAGTTAAGTTGGGTTTCCATGTTGTGGAAAAATCATTCCAGCAGAATGTACGGGCAAGACTGGAGTCTCATGTGAATATGAGTCACAAAAAAGCAATTGGCTGATCGTAAACTTGCTTTGAATTGTACAAAAAACTTGAAGAAGCTGCTGTGTGTTAACAAAGTAATCAGTATGAACAAGGGAAATATAATGGATGTCATAAAGACAGCTACTTGACTTTAATGTGTCGGATGGCACAGCTGAGCCAAAGAGTGTGGTGATGATGCTTGTCAGACCAGTTATGTGCATCCCTATTCCCAGAGGGAAACGTGTGCCAATGATGAAAATTACAGGCCTCTCTCATCTTTTTAAGTGGGAGAACTTGCACAATTGGTGGCTGACTGAATACTTTTTTGCCCCACCGTAAACCTCAGTAACAGATAAACATATATTTAAAATGTATTTAATATTTAGCAGTATTTAGCCTCAGGAAACTCATGAACAAGCAGGCGACGGGGTTAATTTGGTATTTATCCACAGTCAATACAGTGTATTTTCCAGAAACAAAGCCCTTAATGTCCATTCCAAAATTGGATGCTGGCCAGAAAGAAGTTAAGTACCGTTAGTTGGCTGCAATATTAGATGAAAACCTGTTTCCACAACGTGTATAGAGTGATGTGGACATTTGCCAATGTAAACGTTGTGAACAGTGCCCCATGGTGGGGGTTTGGTTACGGGCAGGCATAAGCTATGGACAAAAACTGTTTTATTGATACTATTTAAATGCAAACACTGCTTTACTGTCCCTGAATGGGGAAGTCTCCTTTGCCCTTCTCCTTTAGAAGCACATGTCTTCGGATTTTCTTTTTACTGACAACAATTTTTGCTAAATGGGTGGAGAGAGGGCCAACTTCCATGTCTGTGGATGCTTTAGACTGATCAACAGTGTAGCTGTTCTTGGAGGGGGATGCATTAAAGGAGTAATGATTAGGTGATTACCTAAAGCAAATCGAATTTAACGAGGAAAAGTACAGTGGGGAGAACAAGTATTTGATACACTGCTGATTTTGCAGGTTTTCCTACTTATAAAGCATATAGAGGTCTGTAATTTTTATATCAGAAAAGCAGAACTTAATATTTGGTACAGAAACCTTTGTTTGCAATTACAGAGATCATACGTTTCCTGTAGTTCTAGGCCTGGTTTGGACACACTGCAGCAGGGATTTTGGCCCACACCTCCAGACCTTCTCCTGATCCTTCAGGTTTCGGGGCTGTCACTGGGCAATATGGAATTTCAGCTCCCTCCAAAGATTTTCTATTGGGTTCAGGTCTGGAGACTGGCTAGGCCACTCCAGGACCTTGAGATACTTCTTACGGAGCCCCTCCTTAGTTGCCCTGGCTGTGTGTTTAGGGTCGTTGTCATGCTGGAAGACCCAGCCGTGACCCATCTTCAATGCTCTTACTTAGGGAAGGAGGTTGTTGGCCAAGATCTTGCGATACATGGCCCCATCCACCCTCCCCTCGATAGGGTGCAGTCGTCCTGTCCCCTTTGCAGAAAAGCATCCCCAAAGAATGATGTTTCCACCTCCATGCTTCACGGTTGGGATGGTGTTCTTGGGATTGTACTCATCCTTCTTCTTCCTCCAAACCGGAATTCTTACTGGTTGGTAGGTGATCAAATGTCATGCAATGAAATGCAAATGAATTATTTAAAAATCATATAATGTGATTTTCTGGATTTTTCTACATGCTTTGTAAGTAGGAAAACCTGCAAAATCAGCAGTGTATAAAATATTAGTTCTCCTCACTGTATAATGTAGCTGCTGAATGTAGTTGCTGGTTGTATCCAGCAAAGGTTTTGCTTATCCTGAACATATCCTAATGCTTGATTTGTTTTGTGCAACTTAATTTCATGGCACAACAATGTTAGTTTTTCTTTCATTCGTGAATGACATTGATAAAATAACTATCAATACAGGTGACAATAACTGACTTTTTTATCAAGTGTAAATACAAGAGAATTGTGGAAACCCCTCTTTAACTGTGCAAGGGGTTATAATAGCATATAACAGAATATAACCATAAACAATTATATTTTAGGCTTACTATAATGTAGCTTCTGAAGGTTGTGGCCAGCTTTAATCCATCCTGAACAAATCCTAATGCATAATTTACTTTAACTGCGAAGAGCCTCAAACACTGGTGCCCTGGGTGGGAGTCCGCATGTCTAACCACTATTCTATTTAGCAAGGGGCAGCCAGACAGTCAGTCAGTCACTCAGTAAAAGACAAAAAAAATCAGACCTAGTCACTGAAGGACATAGAGCCAAAACGTTGTGTAGGCTGCCCTGATGGAATGACATTATACCTTTTCTTATTTGTCCAAAATGAAAGATTACTATTCACCAGGGATGTGCATTGGACCATATTTTACTATCCAAATTGTATTCTGTTAACTGAAATACATGTTTTTAAAAACTAACGATACCACATGAGCGCTATTACAGACCTCTACATGCTTTGTAAGTAGGAAAACCTGCAAAATCAGCAGTGTATCAAATACTTGTTCTCCCCACTGTATTAGGATTAGCAAATGGTTGAGTACAGATTTACAGTATTTTTTTAGATCAGTTGAATGTTCTTTTCTGTCTATATGGAGCAGAGACAAAAGGTTTTCAAATAGTATTTAAAACAACTAACATATTCCAAGTTCAATGCATAATCAAAAATATCAATACAATGTAACAAAAATGTATAGCATAGTACATTCAAATATATTGTCTATTCTTAGTATTTTCTGTGCAAATATAAAATATAAAAATAATTAAATTCACAACTTCATTTAAAATGTATATTCCATTATCAAAATGAGAAATCCAGCTATCTTTTCAAATCGAACTTACATTTTTGTTTTACAATTTCTGTATTTCGAGAGTCAGATAAACATTAATCCTGACAAAAGTTCTAAATCCATGGAGAATTCATACCTTTGGCTTGGAAAAGATCAGTTTCATACTTTAAGAGGAGCAGGAGCCAACCCAATTAGAAAGTTTATTACTTTTAAAATGGTACTTTAGACAAAATAATTTCAACAGTTTATACATTTTTAATAAGTATACTAAGGGCTTACTTACTTTTGTGTACGTTTAAAGCATGATTGGAGACTGAATTATAGTACATTTAAAGGATTCTGCAAATGCATTTGAAAGATATTATATATTTGAAATAATTTGAGTATGCTACATTTTTAACTCAATTATAAAATAAGTTGGTCCATTTTACACCCTTTAGTAGAATTGATACCATTCAAATAATATTTAAGTACTATTCAGTGTAGTGAGGTACAACATAAGTGGTACCACCATAATGCACAAATAAACTGCCCTTTTCTCTTTTGAATGGAGGATGATGTCATAAGATCTCCAAACATTTAGAATCAATGCAGTAACAGTTTAATATGAAAATATTTGGATCATTTGACCTTTGTGGTATAAATATTATTCCATAGTACAATGAAATCATATTGTAAATTACTAAATTAGATGGAAATTATAAGTATAATCAAGTAATTCATTAAGACCAATGTGTCTGTGTTTCTGTTCCGCTCATTTGGACAAGATGTGCATACAACAGATAGGTATATCTTTGGCTAACTTCTCAAGGGCTGTAGACATCCAACATTCTGCCTAGAATTCTCCACCTTGCGACCATCATACCAAATGAGTTCTCAATCACATATCTGGCCCATGAATGTTGATAGTTGTAGATTCTCTTGCTTTTGTCCAGATTGGCATTTGCTTCCATTGCACATTTAGAATTGCCATATGTAATTCATTAAGTATATGTACGTACAAGTGGTATGAATAGATGTGCAATTCATGCAAATTAATTACATATGGCAATTCTAAATGTGCAATGGAAGCCAATAGAAGGCAGAACATTTACAAGTTTTCATCTTCATCCGCTTATCAGGTAACGAGTCGCCGAGATGCTAAAATATGTTATACACCTCTTTGTCCATCTTAACGCATCTGTAGAACAAGCACACTGTATTCTAGCTGGATAGTTCTTGTATTGTTTATCAACTATACAGATACTTGTGTGAAGTTTTCCTGCTCCATAAGCGAACAAACCCTTATTTTAGCAGGACATGGCCGACTAGGCTGTCTACACAACAAGGACGCACAACTACAAATTGCTGAGCACGTCTCCGTACACCCGCGCTTGACATTAACAACGTAGACCCGCAGTAGCTTAAATCCACTGTACCGGCGCGAATTCGACTGCAACCGCGCTGCCTTGCCCCAGATGGCTGCTTATGGGCGTATCCGCTAGGGGTGCTGGTTTTTTGTCGGGAGGGCCCTTCAACATTTTTTAAATTTAACTCATTCATGGGCTAAATAAAAACACGTTATAATGAACACTATGCGAGCAGGCAACGTATTTCTTTGGCGCAGCCATACAAAACAAACAACGCAATTCTGTATAAACACAACACATTCGTCAACACTGTTAGAAAACTGATTTAAGTCACCAACAATATCCACCATCCTCGAATCCTTATTGTGCTTGTCCCCCTTATAATTTGCTTTTTCTACATTTGGTAGCAGAACATTGAGCAAAAATATTTCACATCTGCTGTCGCAGTACAACGATGGAACAACAAGGAAGGTCGTCTCTTGTTTATGAAAGACTCTACTTCCATTGGATAAACGCCTCTCGTTTGCCGGATTGATTAGCATAATTTTGACGGTGGCCTAATTTCCTGACGCACCGGACCAGCTCAATAGGCCGCGCTGCCTTTCCGAAATGCTTTGTGCAACCATCAACCACGTCTTTACGCTGTGCATAGAAAATTGAATTGTATCCGTCCGTGGCAGCGGGTATCCACGGTCAATAAGCCAGTCATTTAACCTACTGCGGCATATTTTGCGGACGCAAAGATATTAATGATTTTGGACCACAAAGGCAATTGTCATAACTTTGTTTAACACTGGTTTATGTTTCGTATGCTCCCATCACATCGCCATTTTGATAACCGTGTAAATAACTATATGCCCATTTAAAAAAGGCTCAATATAACCTATGCAAATATAAGCGAGGGAGAATATGCTAATTTAAGCAAATGTTGACAAACGGTTCCTGACTAGATTACGATTTGGTCAAAATGCCGATCCTGGGTACGTTTAAACCAGGAGTAGGCGAGGAAATTACATCTGGCCCGCGGTAGGTAATAAAATACTTATGAGGGAAAGAAAAACAACTCACCAACCCACACTTATCCATCAGAATGTTAATTATTTAGACATTATTAACTTACTGAAAAAAGTATATTACAAACGTGGCCATCCCCTGGTCTAAACCGAACACAGAACGTGTTTTAAGCGATTCTAACATTCTTAATGGAATACAATGAATTGTAACTCGAAAAGAGAATATCACATTATTTAGCCGCTAGGTTTTATGTGCATTATGAGATACATGGGAATTACAGAAACATTGTCATAACTAGTTTCTTATAACGCTATGAAATCATTTTTATTGTAGACTAAGCAATGTCTTAATGTACTATCACATGTATCGATTTGGAAAAAATGTTTGCCGAAATTGACCATCTCGCATGCAGCTACAAATAAATGATTGACCGAAATAACAGACCAGTCTTCATTCGTACGACTGCTTAGATGAGTTATTGTAATGAAGTTTATCGATGAAAAACTTGAATTGTATCCGTCCGTGGCAGCGGACTTAAAAATTGTTTATTTAAATTGATTTCCACACAGTATTTTATCGAGTCTATCGACCGTCGCCATTTTACATTTCGGACACAATGGGGCTGCCATTTCACAAAAGAAAACTATACTGAACTGTTAGCTAAATAGAATGGAATATTTCAATTAATGAACCAGACGCATTTTTTACTTTATATGCCACCCCAGTATAAATACCATATTTTACGAATGAAGGCAATGACATGCTAGGCTATTGCAATTAAGGCAGCGTCATGCAAGCAGCAGACATTTTCCATGTTTCTTGATGTAATAAAAAGTGAATATTTTGCTACATTCGTTGAGTGCATTTAAGTGGTTTAGTGGCCACAATAAAACAAATTGGATGAAGTCAGATTTGCAAACAATTGCAACCCAGATGCCTTGACTGACTAATGACATTCGTTCGAGTACTGCACACGTTATGGCATTAAAAAACCTCCCTCTATAATAATACAGTAATAATTAGCTATTTCCAGACAATTTTTATGCTGTTTCGAAAGGTGGCCATAGCAAATGGCTAATATATTATGCCTAGTTTGTTCAATAGCGCAAGAAACGGGATCCGTTCATCCGCGGTCTCATGTCGTCCAACCCATTCAACATTTGCATAGTGTGATCATTGGTTGGAATCCCACCGACGACGACGAGTACTTGTCTGGGGTAGAGGGGCAGTGCATTTAATGTTGCCCATCTCCGGAGGCGAATGGATGAGTTGCATGGTCGAATGACT
This sequence comes from Esox niger, assembly GCA_016801105.1. Taxonomy (NCBI): domain Eukaryota; kingdom Metazoa; phylum Chordata; class Actinopteri; order Esociformes; family Esocidae; genus Esox; species Esox niger. The sequence continues at coordinate 36,654 of JACXGJ010003825.1, read as the reverse complement.
TAAAGGATTTAGGATACTTTATCGGCCGTAATAACGCGTGGTTAACAGACTACTCTGTTGATCAAGGGAAGCTAGGTGAGTGCATATGTCTAAACAATAGTATTAACCAAGCGTGTAGTAGAGAAGGCGCTTACACCCAAAATGCGCAAATGTCACAAAATTAGAGTAATACTTGCACGTTTACTTTTTAGCTAACACACGGCTTTTTGTGTGTCAGCTGTTTGCACGAGTTTCTCTCATTGGTCCAAATAAACGTGATACATTCCTTCGGTCTTTTCGCGGGAAATAGGCTGTATCAGGCGTGACATAACACAAAGTTATACCATTTCGATTGTTGTTTGGAAACATTTGTTGATCAGATCTACAACAAAACTGTCGGCGGTTTGAATGTCAACGAGTTTAAAGTGAAAAGAGAATGACCAATATATGTGCATGAGCACATTGTGTACAGAGGAAATTGAGTGTAAGATGTCGAAGACAGATCCAATACAAACATCATTTTCTCGACGTTCGTCTTGTTCCCATTTATTTCAGCAAGCTTATTAATGTTTATGTTAACTCATGCTGGAGTGCCAGAGAGTAGCAATTTTTGGTGGCGCTCATAAGGCTAATGAATAACAACATACATTTTACACATCGGCTGCAATGGAAAACCAATACAGTTTCCTATTGTTGTCATTTGTCTAAGTAATGTATTATTTGTTGCATTACAGGTGGAGCCCTAGAGATGGCAGTGAATGTCCAAGTATATCCCTTAGCAACACACAACCGCTATATGTTGTTGGCCTGGCTTAACGAATGTTTGCAGACCAGGTTCACTAAGGTGGAACACACATGCTCAGGTAAGCTGCTAACAGTCAAACTGGTAAGGATGTCCCTTCCCTAGACCTTACACTGGTTTTTGGTCATTCGAATTACAGCTTGCTGGAGAACACATCACTATGTCAATCATAAAGTGAACCAGTTTGCTGTATGGTGCCTAGACATGGGGGGGGTGATAACAAATGTGTGTTTTCCAGGTGCTCCGTTCTGCCAGCTGATGCACTGGCTGTTCCCTGAGTCTGTGGACCTAAAAAGTGTAAGGTTCCAGACCCAGGGTCAGTTGGATGCCCTCCACAACTTCAATGTGCTGCAGGCCAGCTTCAGGAAAAGTGGGGTGATCAAAGTGAGTACCAGCAGCCATTCACAATATACTGCCGATTAGTGGGACACTCATTATGTGCCTTGCATTGGATTCTAATGTCATTCATATTCATGAGGATTAACACTGAATTTACTTTTGTAACCACATGGCGTTGTTACTTATTATAGTGTGTGGCTGCACTCCTGTTTTTTGGGGTTCGGGGGAATGTCTTCGAACATCTTTTTAATTGTAGTTAATTAACATGATCTGCAAAATGTAACGGAGAGAGAAATTATTCCTATTCGTACGAGTGAAGTTGGGACACTGCGTAAAATGAAAACAGAATGCAATGATGTGCGAATCATTGTGCCCCATATGCAGTGATGTCTGCTAGAGTCATGTCTGTTTTTAATGCAGTGCTGCCTGAGGGCCCGAAGATCACATCCATCCAGTATTGGTTTTCGGCCTTATCCCTTGCATACAGAGATTTCTCCAGGATCTCTAAACCACTACCCAGCCTCACTTCTGACAGACCATTCTCTGTGGATTGTTCTTTTAATATCCAATCATGTTACTGACCTGTTGCCAATTGACCTAATTAGTCGTGTGATATTCCACACAACTAAGGTTACATTTTTTAGCATTACACAACTTTTCCAGTCTTTTGTTGCCTGTGTCCCAACTTTTTTTTTTAAACCTGTTGCTGGCATCAAATTCGAAGTGGGCATATATTTTTTAAGAAACAATACAATGTCTCAGTTTCTACATTTGATATGTTGTATTTGTATTATTTTCTATTGAATATTGTGTTTAAATGATTTGCAAGTCATTGCATTCTGTATTTATTTACATTTTATGCTGCGTCCCAACTTTCTTGGAAACAGGGTTGTAAAACTTAAATTTGTGTGGCGAAATTTTATGTAATGCTATTCATCATAATTGCATCGTTTGGCTAAGTAGATGGCATATAGACACATTAGGGTATTTCAGGAGCAAGATATAACAACAGCTATGCAAATTAGCCCTCTTCACATAGCTGTTCAAAAATAAGAGATTTAGACAGGCTACATCGCTGTGGTTAAAGTACATTTTCAAATTGAACGGAGGTATACTGTAAGCAGCAGATGTAAAAAATAAATAAAATAAATATGTGTGTTGGGTAGCACAATGTGATTCAGGTCATTTGCTTTGAGAATTACATTTCCAGAGTTGGTGTCATGATCGAAACGTGTCCTCAACCGTAGCCTATATTATATATGTAGAATGGTATTCAAATACATATGTATATTGTTACATAGTAATTGCAAAGTCATTGTGTATATATTGTGTAATAATTGCTTTGTATAGACATTTTCTGAAGCCGATAGTTGTCATCTGTTCCTCTAAAGCATCCCTCTACTTCCCCAGTCAATCCCAGTTAAGGATCTGATCCAAGGGAACGCTGCAGTGGGACTGGGTTTCCTGCAGTGGTTCAAGTTGTTTTTTGACTCTAACCACAATGGCTCGGAGTATGATGCCCTCCAGGCCCGAGCTGGACAGAGCATGCCGTGCGTTAGTGCTGATAAACCGCCTGAAAGATCCAACGGTCTCACACAACTTAACTTCTGTAAGATTACCCCTGCTGTATTCTTTAGGCATAAAATGCTATTATGTAATAGCAGCTAGTCTGCTGTTATTCAGTTAAAATTTGTTAGCTCAATCTTGTCATTTTTGTCACCCCAAGCAACTGACGTAGATATGGCTGAGAAGTCCTCCCGGAACAAGGAAACACCAGTGGATGGTCCGACTGCAGAGGTTGAAGGGGGGAAACAGGGTACGATTTTACACTGCAGCCAGAGCCTGATGAAGCTTATCCAGCAGCATTGTCCCAGCCCAGAAAAGCATGGGAAGGAAATGACACTGGATAATTTAGCCAGACCCATTCTGGGTAAGAAGTACACCCAGGATATTGTTAGCGCCTGCTCCCACACCCCCTACTGCCTCTACCTGTATCGAGGCATGGAGCTGGGAAGAGAGGACAAGGAGACAGCCAGCATGCTTCTGGTGGGCTATTTTGACCTGGGTTCAGGGGTCAGACAAGTGCGCCTGCTTGACACCCTTTTACATGGGGACTTAATGGGGTCAGATTCTGTAGAGCTGGATGCTCTGGTGGAGACCCTGAGGAGGTTTGAGATCCCAATAGCCAACCTGGCAATGTTCTACTGTCAATCTGTGGACTGCAATGACTTGGGGCTGTGCCAGCTTTTGGTGTCTGGGCTCAGGGCTCTGAACCCTGGACTGGTTTCTCTATGTGGCCTCCCTGGCCTGGCTGTACGTGCATGTCATGCAGGTGTCACATTACTACCAGAGGCTGTCCTGGAGCTGGTCAGGAAAATCCACCACCACTACTCTAACTGCAGCATGACTAATGACAAACTCAAGGAGATATTGGCCTACGTGCCTACTTTGAACCCACTCCTCCCCTTGTCGTCCCAGGTCCTCTTCCTGGGTAGGATGGTGCAAAATATGAATGACACCTGGCCCAACCTTCTTCAGTATTTTGAATCCAGAGGCAGTGAGGGCGACGCTGAGTCTGTGTGTGTCCTTTTAAGGGACTTGAATGTCAGACTGAGCCTTCTGTTCCTGGGGCATGCTCTGGAGCCTCTTTTTGCCTTCCAGGATCTTCTCGAGCAGGACTCCAGTGACATGTCCACCATCCTACTGCAGGCCTCCAGCCTGGTGCACTCCTACGCAGCCAGTTTCCTCCAGGCTCCCACGGTAGACCGATTCCTGAGGCGGCGAGACGCTGGGCTCCTCGCCAACAGTAAGGACTACCTCCAGAGATTAGAGGTGAACCTTGGCGCCGGTGTGCAGGCGTTTTTGTCAGAACACCGGGCAGAACTAAAAGATGAAGCTGTTGACTCTTTTCTGGAGAGCAGCGTGTCCTTCTACAAAGCTACCACCTGGAGCTTGATAGAAGGCCTGCCGCTACCCCCAGTGATCATAAAGCACATTCCCTCTTTGCTGTGGCCGGCTGGGAGGCTGGAGGTGACAGGGAGGTCAGTAGTTGAGCTGGGGACCATCATGGGGCTGTGTGGTGTCCCGGAAGACTCCGACCTTCTGACCGACGAGTTCCTGGAGTATATGATCTCACAAGCTGAGGAGCCTAGACCCATCTCTTGCTCTGTCAGAACTACGGTGGAGCAGCATTGGAGCCAGGTGCTGAAGACCATGGGAAAGAAGTCTATCCTACGGAAGCTAATCCTCTCTCTTCTCGCTCTCCCCTCTGGTTCTCTGCAAAGGGACATGATTTTTGGTCAGGTGCGTAGCAACTGGACTAGCTGTGATTGAGGCACATTTGGGAAATTATGCTGGTGCCCTTTTGCCATGTGTAAAAGATATATTTTTCAATCAATCAAATTTATTTTATAAAGCCCTTTTTACATCAGCAGTTGTCACAAAGTGCTTTCACAAAACACACGGCCATAAACCCCAGGGAGCAAACAACAATAGTGATGAACTTCAGTGGCTAGGAAAAACACCCTAAGAGGGCCACATTTCGGAAGAAACCTAGAGAGGAACCAGGCTTTTTTGGTCTGTTACTGAGGATATCTGTGCTTGTCTAGGCTATCCTGCTGGGTGATGGTGGTCTGAATGAGGATGGGTGGCTCACAGAAGTGACAGAAAACAGCGAGGAAGACGTCATGCCTGTGTCTCCGCCAAATCCTCTAAAACAGAAGAGTATGTCACATGGTAAGATTCCTGAAAACCTTGTTGGCCTCCAGCCTGTTTTCACTGACATGCCAGTCATTCAAAACAATGATCTGTTGTTTGTTCGTCCAGGATTAAATAAATGAATACTCCGTAGGGGAGTATCGTGGTATACTTCCCATAACTCCACCTTTTATTTCCAGATGTGATTGACCTCACCGAGGCCACGGAGGCTGAACCCACTATTGTTACCGGAGTCAAAAGTCCAGGTCAGCATGGCACTGAGAATCACTTCTTAGGGGAGTGTTGTCAAATGAATGTTAACATGTTATACAGCTCAGAAAAAAAATAAGAGACCACTTTTCCTTTCTGAAAAAGTCAAAAAGGAACGTTTTGAGTGAGGGACAAAACGGTTAATATTAAGAGACCGCTGGAAATTGAACGCTTCTGTTCCTCACTCAAAACTATTGCCCCATTTTTGTTGTTCACAGTGGCGGAGACAAAGACTTCTCAGACGTCTGACATCATTAATCTGGATGACAGTGACGATGATGTTATCTGGACCGTGACCACAAGAAATAAGGTAGAACCATTTTTTTGTTGCTACACTCTTTTCATTAGAATTTGTGGTGCGTTGTCGGTCCTTTTAAAGTGTGTTTCTCCTTGACCCCTAGTCATCCCTTCCCTTGGTCTCGTCGACCCCTGAGGGACCTTCTCAGAAGTCTTCCTCTATGTACCAGGTACCCACCGCTGCACTGGAAAATAGAAATCTACTGTAGATATTTTCCATACTGTAATTATCGATTAATGGAAAGTTATACAGCATGGCATTTGACCGTTGGATTGTATGGCACTTTGTTTCTGTTTTATAATCGACTTTTGCATCCAAAAAAGTATTATTTCACAATTATTCAGATCAAATAGACACTGCGTTTTTCAAATGAGCTCTACTGTTTTGAAAACACATCAGGGTTTACATTCAGACTTTTCTCACTTGCTAGATGCCAGGATGGGTGCACTATTTTGAATGGTTTCATTGAACAGACCGGGTGTTTTGAGTTTCCTTATTTTGACGGTTACGAATTCATCTACCTCACATTGTCAACACTTATATTTGATCTGTTATGAAACATTCGTCAAGCAGTAATGTGTCATAAAGTGTTAAATAATCGCTTTTGGATATACACTGACATTACAGGGATCTAGGAGGATAACAACAAATGTCAATAAACTAGATCAACGCAGTTAAGTGTCACCAGACACTGACTGTCTATGCTGGATGTTTCCCTACAGGATGGGAAGGGCTACATTGTGGGAGAGCTTGTTTGGGGAAAGGTGGAGGGATACTCTCTGTGGCCAGGGATTGTCAAACCCTGGAAGATAGAGCAGCCAGCTGTTGGCATCCGGAAAATCGAATGGTTTGGGGACGGCATGTTTTCCGAGGTGAGGAGAAAAGAGGAATCACACATTGTGTCGTCTTATTTTTTCAGTGTGACTGTATGAGCTATGTTTGTGTGTGTTTTATGGGCAGTGAGATTTGATGGAATTAGATTGTAAATGTGACCTGATATATGATTGGTAGAAATGAACTGGAGGTTGCTGTGAAGGGGGAGGCACATGACTCAACATTTATTCTGTCTTTCAGATACAGTGTCAGGAACTGCTGCCATTTGGAGCATTTGCACAATATTTCTGTCCAAATAGCTTCGCTACCCTCGTTACATATAGGGATGCTATATTCCAGTCCCTGCAGGTCAGTCTCTCTTTCTCCTTCTCTTTCTCCTCTTTCTCTTTCTCTCTCTCTCTTTCTCTCTGTGTGTCTTTGTGTCTGTCTGATGACATGTTGCTGATGTGTGTGATCATGCAGCTGGTTGCTTCAAGATGCAAGAAGGTGTTTTCTCTGGGTTCAGATGAGCGGGAGGAACACCTCAGGGTTATGCTGGACTGGGCCTTTGGGGGTTTCAAACCCACTGGTCCAGTTGGCTTCAAACCCCCAGTTCAGACAGAGGGTAAGCTATAAGTCTCACTAACATGGATCCTTGACATACGTGGTCACATGGCATTGTACATCTCTCATACTGCAGATGTTATCTCAACTCACACAAATAGGAATAATCTCTCTGTTTGTTACATTATGTAGATCATGTTAATGAAACTACAATTAAAAAGATGTCCGAAGACATACCCCCGACCCAAATATCATCCACTTTCAATATTATGAAGGCGACACCCAGAAACATCGACCTCTACAACCTGACCAGGGTGTCTGTGTCTCTCACCAAGCTGTCTCTAAACCTTGACAATGGCACCTTCAAACTCAAGCAGAAAGAGGATGAAAGTGCCTCACCAAACAGGGGGAAAAAGATCAGAGATTCGGACTATAAGCCACCAGTCAAAAAACAGAGGCAGCAGAGCAACAAAAATAAAGATCCAGACTATGTGTATGTGCAGCCGGATCAGAAATACAGAGGTGGGCCCCCGTTCTCCTCTGTCTCATTATGTCCTCTCTTAGTCATTGTGTTTCACGTCTTTGCTATCTGGGGAATTTTGTATTTACTTCACTTCTTTCAGTGCACTGCAACAGCTTCTGCACACATACAAATACATTTTATGTCTGCATTAACAGAAGAGATGATTCAGAGGGTGAAGAAGAAAAAAATGGACATTGAAGGTAAGAGCTTGTAATAAAATTGACATGCGTTTGTTGTAAATATTGGTATTATTGTAATAGTCTGGTTAATTCAAAATTTCGTGCAGGAATAAATTCCAAATTGTTCCTATTCCCTCTTTCAAAGCTTACTGTTTGTGCTGTATGACTGACGATGTAGAGATCTTCCATCCACTATTTGAAGGAAGCCTTTGCCTTGAATGCAAGGTAAAGCAGACTTATTCCTCTTACGGTTCTTGCTTCGCATTACTATGTTCAGCCTGTCACAGCGCTTCCAAAACCCTATTATTCAAAATGCATCATGGGTGTGTTGCCTCCTCATTTAGATGCTTTTGGCAATTTCTCAATCTTTGTACGGGAGGCATTTTATAACATAGCCTCCTCCTCTGTACAGGATAACTTTACTGAGACTCTTTATCGGTACGATGACGATGGTTACCAGTCCTACTGCACAGTGTGCTGCGCTGGCCTGGAAGTCATCCTCTGTGGGAACGACAGCTGCTGCCGGTAAGAAACAGTTTTGAAACATGCGTAGTTACTTTCTTCGACGGAGGCTTGTGAAGGACATACAGATCATTCTCCACATTTTTCCGTCACTAGCTCACCCGTTGCCATTTTGTATTCCAAAACATCTTGAGGCCATGTTTTGTTTTTGGCAGCTGTTACTGTTTGGACTGCCTCGACATCTTGGTTGGCCCAGGAACCTTCGACTCTCTGAAGGAAATGGATCCATGGATCTGCTACCTGTGCAAACCACACAATACTTACGGCTCCCTGAAACCACGTATGGATTGGAGCATCCGTGTTCAGAGCTATTTTGCAAATGACAGTGCCGTTCAGTTTGTGAGTTGCCCAGCTAGCCTTATGTTCTTATAATGCTGCCTTTGGTCTTTGTTTTGTTTAGGGGTTTTAGCAACATTCCGTTACTGCTTTTATTGATCGATAACCAAATTGTCATGTTTGACCTTGAACCTTGATGTAGGAGCCCCACAGGGTATACCCATCCATCCCTGCCAACATGCGCCAACCAATGAAGGTCCTCTCTCTTTTTGATGGGATTGGCACAGGTGAGCTTTATCATAATTCTATGACTTTAAGGGGGCTCATGCACAGTGTATGGGCACATGTCCGCTGCTGTAAAAGCACACCAACGGGCTCATTCAATGCTCATAGATTTGTCAATTTGTTTGAGGTGTTAGCATCTGCATAGGCTACTTTCTTCAACCTGTGGCAACATGCAGTTAATATTTTATTAACACTGTTTATTTAACACAAAGTTGACAATGTGTCTTATTTAATTTATTACAGTTAAGTCCAATTCTTCCAACTTCTTCAACGCAATGCTGCGCAATGCACCAATGTAATTCCAGCCTTATTCTAATGTTTTTTTGTTTTTGTTTTACTATCCTGATTCTGTATTGAAAATTGTAATATACACCTTTGGTTTTACAAAATGAGGTACTTAAATAATCAGTGAGTGTGCAATAACCCTTAACCCGATTGTGAATGCTGACATGCATCAGAATAGTTGTTAATGTGTTTTCACTCAACCCTCAGGTTACTTGGTATTGAAAGAGTTGGGATTCAAGGTGGACAAATACGTGGCCTCTGAGATCTGTTCAGACTCCATCGCTGTCTCTGAGGTCAACCATGAAGGCAAGATCATACACATGGATGATGTCCGGCAAATCACTAAAGAGCATGTATGTGATCTTCCATTTGTTTGTCTGATAATGTTCACGCTGCACATGATTTGAAAAATTGGTCAATACTAACAAAAAACTCACTACTCTCCAATCCAGATCCAGAAGTGGGGTCCATTTGATCTGCTCATTGGTGGGAGCCCTTGCAACGATCTGTCTATTGTCAACCCTGCTCGAAAGGGCCTGTTTGGTATGTAAGGGGCTTGGATCATTTTCCTTATATAATAAAATATAATGTAAATGTTTATTTTCTTTCCATAGTGTGGAGTTGTCTTTACCAGTAGAGGGCAGTGAAAAACAACATGGCACCTTTCATATAGAAAAGTAGAGTGCAGTGTGCTTTAATGTGGATATTAGTTATTTTTATTGTCATGGCTTCCTAGTAATTCTGTCATGTCGTCTTTAGAGGGAACGGGGCGGCTCTTTTTTGAGTATTATCGGCTTCTTCACATCATGAAGCCCAAGGAAGAGGACCCGCGGCCATTCTTCTGGATGTTCGAGAACGTGGTGTTCATGAATAGACACGACAAGATCAACATCTGCCGCTTCTTGGAGGTTAGCCTGCCACCACTCACTAGGGCTGCAACAGTTCACTTATTCATTATTACAGAAAAGTAATTGGCTAAATACACGCAAAAATATTCCTAAGTAATATTTTCCTATAAATATTTACACAATTATTGTAAAAATGCAGTAGTGTAAGGCTACACAAAACAGACACCACTGGATGAAGTCAAACACGATAAAGATTTTGATTGCGTATATACCAAGTGTCTACTCTCTTTGGATACAAATCATTACTCATTGAAAATCTTCTCTTTTTTTTCAGTGCAACCCAGTTTTGGTGGATGCAGTGAAAGTGAGCCCAGCCCATCGGGCGCGATACTTCTGGGGCAACATCCCTGGGATGAACAGGTATGCATTTCCCCTCCAGATTAAACTGAACAACTTACCTGATATATGGTCCATTGTCATTGATCCCATTGATTCTTACTTTCGATAAAAAAATACATCCTTATTCTCCTGTCTGTTTATAATAACTCACCTCTGATCCTGTTTCTTAATTATGCCTTTGGGAATGTTCTTATGTTTTGTTTATGTGTCTGATTCTGTTCCAGGCCCATCATCGCATCCCAGAACGATAAGGTCAATCTCCAGGACTGCCTTGAAAGTGGAAGAGTTGCCAAGGTGAGGACATTTTTAAAATTCATTTTCAGTTTAAACTTTAATTCTTGAAGTCTTATTTTTCTTGCTCTTCTCTTATATTTTTTCTTTAGTTTACTAAAGTAAGGACAATCACCACCAACCCAAACTCCCTCAAGCAGGGTAAGGATGTGAGCAAACTCCCAGTATCAGAGAAGGGCATTGATGACAACCTGTGGATCACAGAGATAGAGAAGTAAGAATTTAAGCATTTTTGATCATAATGGTTGGGGGGTTCTGGAAGTTGTGGACAATAACAGTTGTCTTCTCACTGCCATTTGAAGGATCTTTGGCTTTCCCAAACACTATACTGATGTGAAGAACATGAACCGCCAGCAGAGACAGAAGGTCCTAGGGAAGTCTTGGAGTGTGCCTGTGATCCGTCATCTCTTTGCCCCACTGAAGGACTACTTTGCCTGTGAACAGTTTCCAACATGTAGTTCTTCAGCAGCAGATATGGAGGTGGGGTCAGTGATTGGCAAGTCAGGGTGTAGTCCTATCGAGTGACCCCTGGGTTCAGCAAGGGAGCCTAAAGTGTAGGCAGCCTTCCCTGTCTAGACCTTTCCTGTGAAAACTCCTTCCTGTCAGGACGCCTCCCTGTTTAGGTCCCTTCCTTGTGCAATTTCCACATGCTGTGATGCTCGTGGCTTTAATGTCGGGAAATATTCAAGTAAAGGAGGCCAAGTAACTCACATCACACCATCTCACCCTCATTTATTTTTATTCATTAAATTATTCTCCAAATTAGAAGGATAATAGGGCATTAGACATTTCAGGAAAGCGCAAGGAAAAATTGCACATCTTTCACATGCTGAAATTTACAGCATAAAACATCTTGGTTGGAGCATAGAAGGATAGAAAAAACTGTCACACAAATGTTGTTTATATTTGGGTGCAAAGTTGTTAGCAAAGATGGCTGGTTTTACCCTTGAACCCATTGGATGTATTTTCGTCTCCTATAATGCTGTGCTCACAGGTCGTCTTGAGGCTGTGTTGACTAACTAAAAAAAATAGAATTTTGTATTGAAGTTGTGTGCACGTGAAGCTTTGTCCTCCAGAGTGACTGAAAAGGAACTAACCATTTTTGGCTGAAGTGTCGGGAACTCTTTCTTTTATATTAATCTATTTACATTAATTAATCCCAACACTCCAACCCTCTATAACAGGCTGTAATGTCAGCCTTTAAAACAGCTCTTTCACTTCAAAGGTATCATATTTCTTTGTCTCACCGTGTTGAAATATATTCTATATGTCAGACACAGGAAAAGCTCATTATTGGAGGTTATGCATTGTTTTAAAAAAAGTTTTTAGGGCACAAACCCTTGTGCAGTGTTTTATATTTGGCCCGATTAGAAAGAAATGTGATGGTTTTATGTTTTTAGATGATTTTATTTGACATTGTGTAAATGGCCTTCCTACCATGTGCACTGACACTTTCATTTAGGTTAAGGTTTGCATTCAGGAATGTTCTCAAAAAAATGGTTTGTTCCAGCAAGACAACCTCTTGGTGGTGTTTATTATGGTGCTTCATAATAGCCATATGAGACTAATTCAAACATATCTGCTGCTAACATGCCACTATGTAAATATTATGTAGGCCAAATTTTGTAATTACAATGGCAGTTTATAATATAGGATGGATGATGATAAATTAAGGCATTTGGATGGCTTTTGAATATATTTTCTTGATTGTGGGAAAGGAAGCCTCTGATAGAATGGTGTAATTCTATTTCATGTAATATTTTGGTAATTGTACAAAAATGTTTTTTAACCTTGAATATGATGTAATGGGTGTTTAATTGTATTGTCAATAAAATGCATTTGGTAATTCTGTCAATTATGCATTTTAACTTCTGTGTTTCAGAGATTAGTCACAAACTAGCATAGGATGAGGGTTTTCTCATCTGTAGCCACTCAACACTGGAACTTTCACATGTCAATAAGAGCAACAATTGTAATGCCATCTTTGAAATCCCCTCGAATCAAAAACGTCCTCTGTGTGATCCAATGCAACTGGATTGCCTTACAGAACAACGAATTGTGTTTACAAATGTTAACACAATGTCAGTCACTGTGGGTGCTGGTGTGCCACGCAACCTATGTATGTTGATTCATGTAGTCTGAACCAGGGAACCCAACCCTTTTCAAAATGCAACATGTTACTGCAGTTTCAAGTAATAACATCTCAAATATTGCATACGGTACATGCCTAAATGTTCTGTTAACTTAGTTTTCTAGGGTACTGGGGAAATTGTGGAATCTTCATGTTGTCAGAACAATGGAGAAGAATATACCTGTAAAACAAATTAAAGGTAAAACAAGTAGGCCACCTATTTTTAGAATGAGATACAGTGGGGCAAAAAAGTATTTAGTCAGCCACCAATTGTGCAAGTTCTCCCACTTAAAAAGATGAGAGGCCTGTAATTTTCATCTTCAACTATGAGAGACAAAATGAGAAAAAAAAACATCCAGAGAATCACATTGTGGGATTTTTAATGAATTTATTGGTTAATTCCTCGGTAAAATAGGTATTTGGTCACCTACAAACCAGCAAGATTTCTGGCTCTCACAGACCTGTAACTTCTTCTTTAAGAGGTTCCTCTGTCCTCCACTCGTTACCTGTATTAATGTCACCTGTTTGAACTTGTTATCAGTATAAAAGACACCTGTCCACAACCTCAAACAGTCACACTCCAAACTCCACTATGGCCAAGACCAAAAGAGCTGTCAAAAGACACCAGAAACAAAATTGTAGACCTGCATCAGGCTGGGAAGACTGAATCTGCAATAGGAATCAATTGTGGGAGCAATTATAAGAAAATGGAAGACATACAAGACCACTGATAATCTCCCTCGATCCGGGGCTCCACACAAGATCTCACCCCATGGGGTCAAAATGATCACAAGAACGGTGAGCAAAAATCCCAGAACCCCACAGGGGCACCTAGTGAATGACCTGCAGAGAGCTGGGACCAAAGTAACAAAGGCTACCCTCAGTAACACACTATGCCGGGGACTCAAATCCTGCAGTGCCAGACATGTCCCCCTGCTTAAGCCAGTACATGTCCAGGCCCGTCTCAGGTTTGCTAGAGAGCATTTGGATGATCCAGAAGAGGATTGGGAGAATGCCATATGGTCAGATGAAACCAAAATAGAAATTTTTGGTAAAAACTCAACTTGTCGTGTTTGGAGGAGAAAGAATGCTGAGTTGCATCCAAAGAACACCATACCTACTGTGAAGCATGTGGGTGGAAACATCATGCTTTGGGGCTGTTTTTCTGCAAAGGGACCAGGACGACTGATCCGTGTAAAAGAAAGAATGAATGGGGCCATGTATCGTGAGAATTTGAATGAAAGCAACGAAGGAGTGGCTTCGTAAGAAGCATTTCCAGGTCCTGGAGTGGCCTAGCCAGTCACCAGATCTCAACCCCATAAAAAATCTTTGGTGGGAGTTGAAAGTCCGTGTTGCCCAGCGACAGCCCCAAAACATCTCATAGTTAAAGTGTGCCTATGATGAAAATTACAGGCCTCTCCTCTTTTTAAGTAGGAGAACTTGCACAATTGGTGGCTGACTAAATACTTTTTTGCCCCACTATACATCCAGTTTGAAGTTCCTTTGACAATCATTGAAAAATATATTTAAGATAAACTTAATTAAATGGGTTTTATTGATTATTAATAAATCACTATAGACTTTCCAACAAAACAATGCTCAAACAATAGGTCAGTTATGTTTAAAATAATATACATCAGGTTTGTAGTTTCTATGACAATTAGTGATGAGGATATCGAAGATAAACCAAAGTAAATGTGTTTCCAATGATTTATTGATTATTAATAAATACATAATGACAATTTTCAACAGACTGAAGGTTGAAGAAGTAGGGCACCTATGTTTAAAATGATACACATCCCATTTGAATTTCCTTTGACCAAAATTTCAAAATATATTTAAGATAGATATATTTAAATGGGTTTTATTGGTTATCAATAAATATTTATTCCACCAAAAACAATGCTTTAACAAGTAGGCCAACTAGTTTTAGAATAATATACATCTGGTTAGAAGTTCTTATGATAATAATTGAAAAGAATATTGAAGAAATACATATTAAACATGCTTCCCTTGACTTATTGAAAAATCTATAAAGATATTTTTGATAATATGAAATGTGGTATAATATTTAGCATGGATTGATGTTGATGGGAGTCCATAATGATATAATTATTCGTCTATTGACATTTCGGCAATTATTGGTTTACTCTTTTACCACGGTCCCTAAATGTGGGAAGGGAGCCTGAACGGAGGAACGTATGTTAATGTCTGTTGAATCTCAATATAAATCTGTTTTCAACTCGGAATTGAAGGTTAACAAATTGTGTTTTGTTCAACCTACTCAACTATTCAAGTTAATAAGCCAGAATAGCTGGCTGTGTCTACATAGGGTGACAAATGTGTTGCATATCTTGTTTCATTAAATTAAATATAGTGTGCTACAGCTATCAGGAATACATCTGTAGATCAGCATATCTTGATGCAACTGGAAGCAGTTGGCTCAGTGGTTTTCACCCCTTCTAACACCCATCCATAAAATAAGCCATGGTATCTGTTGGCGAACACAATGACACTATCACAGGGTCGAACCAACAACAATACTAAGGTTACTGAAGGTCGTCCTCGGTGCTTGTTGAAAACTGAAAAACATGAATTGTGGTTTTTTCGTTCTTAACAGACAATGTGACCTTTAGTATTCACGGCAATGAAAAAAAACTATGCATAGTAGTTATGCTATGTCTTATTTTAAATACAAGCATGGCTAACGAAGACTGACTTGTATCTTCCGAAACCACTTGTTGATTCCCTAATACGGTATCTGGTTCTGCCCATGCTTGGGTACAGACGTGGTGCGTACGTCTTCACGTCTTTTGGGGATAAACGCACGCAGTTGCACGGAAAGGAAAGACCAGACGGATGAACCCGCGACTGCCGGCATATTAAACTGGCAACCAGGAGAAGAAAAGAGCACCAAACATTTACTTACGTTTGAATATATGAGAAACAGTTTAAATTGAAAGAGAAAACTGCTTTCGCCACACCTACAGCTCCGGAAGCCGTTTTAAACAGGGTACGTCATATTTTGCTGGTGAAAATAGCAATCTTAACGACCATTTAGCTAGCCTGCTACTGTAATGTTCAGCAAGCAATGTGGGGGCGCAGAGGCCGGGAAGGACCGAATCCGTTTAACTAGCTACTTAGCTAGCTGCTGAAGTTATAGTACTGTAAGTTAACACTCGGTGTTGAGTCGAGGGAAATTTTGCTTGACTACCTAGCTACTGTACTGTGATGACCATTCAGTAAATGTTCAACAAGCCAGCTAACCACGTTTGTTAACTAGCTAGTTTGCCCACCATTACTAGTATTGTAGATAGTTACCGACCTACCTAAGAATCGCTGGCTAACAAGATCTTCCTTTACTGTAGCATGCTGGCTAACTTTGCTCGCTATGTAACGTTAGTAACTAACGCCTTAAATTGCATGCTAACACATAAGTGCTGACTTCAAATGAACTCCTGATTTTGCTACATTAACTGGGTAACTGCAGCTTACGTTACAGCTTTTGTTGACCATGTAGGCCCAATATTGTAGTAGTTGTTAGCTGGCATGCAAGGCAATACCGTAGTCAGAGAAGGTAAAATCTTAGTGGCCATTCCCACCCTGATCCTTGTAATTTCCCACAGGCATAATAAGTATTTTGCCGAGCTCTTAATCTGACACATCTTTGCTACTGATCTGAACCAGGTACCGCGTCGACTAGCTTTAATAGTTGGCCAGTGTTCTGTCGCGTTAGCTCCAAGTCTAGAGTCGGTGTTGGGCACTTGTTTTGCAGATGTAAGCTGACTTACCCATAAACTCTAGTCACTGACGGTCACTGTAGCTGGCCAGCAGACCTGGCTGTAGTTTCGTTAACTCATCTCCTGTTTTGACTATGCATGGTCATTCCATAAACACCCCCAGTACCAGTCACCTGTTGTGCATCTTTAATGGTTGCCAGCTCGGTTCTCAACGTTTTTGTTATTATATGGAGACTCGTCCAGGTTCTCGACCTATTCTCAAGTATAGGCGTATTGGTTTTTGAGTTTAGCTTTAGAATTTAATGACTAAGTAATCACTAAGTGGCATCTTTGTTTGTTTGCACCAATCTCCTTCCATATCTAAAATCAGCTATTTGATATCAGTGTTTCAACAGAAAATGGCTGTGAACGTTTACTCAACCTCAGTATGTAGCGACAACCTGAGTCGTCATGATATGCTTGCATGGATCAATGAGTCGTTACAGATCAACCTTACCAAGATTGAGCTGTTATGTTCAGGTAAGTGGATCTTTATGGACGGCACAGCTGGATTTGTTAGTTTATTAAATTATAAGACTGAGTATGAATGCTTATTATACTTTAGAAAATGTGAAGGTGCACTGTGTAAAATCCTGCCCATAAAATTTACGAGAATACATTTAAAATATAATACCTGTCTCATTTGATTCCCTTACCAAGGACGAGAATAGTATTAGCTAGTTCAGGGTGAGTTGTATTTTGTATTTTTTTTGCGTGGGAAATGCAAACTCAGACCGACTAGTGAGAAAGTTTAAATGGCAATATCTTAACATCTTAGGGTTTTGTTGAAAAAAATATTAACTACAGATGTAATCTGGTCATTCATGCTAGTAGTATAGTAAAAATATTACTTGTGGCCCCTTTAAGTATTTAATGCAATAACTTGTGACAATTTATTTTTATTTGATAAATAGTTCTGCTGGTTTTGTCGTGAACCCAAGTGTCTGTTTTTTAAAGGTGCAGCCTACTGCCAGTTCATGGACATGCTCTTCCCTGGCTGTGTGCCTTTAAAGAAAGTCAAATTTGCTGCCAAACTAGAGCATGAATTCATCCACAACTTCAAGATCTTGCAAGCTGGCTTCAAAAGAATGGGTGTTGACAAAGTAAGTAGGCTATTCTGTTTTCCCACAGCAGAGCCTTGACAACAGACTAGGGGTTGGTGAGAGGCATAACTTGTAAGAAATACATTTTGCCCTCAATGCTAATTATGTATGTATTTGTATTATCAATATATAGGCTTAGTAGGCACTTTCAGGTGCACGACCTAGTTCACAAAATGGATTGCTTCTGAAGAGTGAGTAATGTGGTCTTGGCATGTGTTTTTACAACACAGGCATTGAGATGCCGTTACTACGTGAAGTTACTGTTTGATTGAATGTTACAGCTCTGGGGAAAGAATTTGACCACTGCACCTTTTTTTTCCTTTCCAAAGAAGTTGAAAAGGAAAGTTTTGAGTGAGAAGAAGTGTTCAATTTGCAATGGTCTCTTAATTTGAACCCTTCTGTTACTCACTCAAAACCTTCCCTCCCAGCCTTTTGGAAAATAATTAAAAGATGTAGTAGTTTAAATTTTTTCCAGAGCTTTATATTGGGCAAAGCAGGTGACAATTCTAGTATTTGAAACAGCTGCCATCCTGGACTTCTCAAAGTTCTGGGTTTAATAACAAACTAAACATTAGGGTGATGACGGCTGTAATGGCAAGAGAATGGTGAGATCTGTGCTAGTTATGACATGTGCTACAAACTAATAACAGTACAGTACAACAGTGGTGTGAGAAAACAGCATCCTTGAACACAACACGCTGGTTCTTGTAATGTAAAGCCTCTAAGAGCAAACGGCCACACAGAGTTTCACTCTGATTAAAACAAGAGGGCATGCATGCGATCTCCTAAACTGGACTACTGCGGAGTGGAAAAACACTGCTTGATCTGATGAATCCAGGTTATTGTGTCATGTGGACTGCACAGTCAGTATTTAGTGCCAGCAGCTTGTATTCCTGGCTCCATCCTGCCTGGTGTCAATGATAAAAGGCTGATTGGGATATTGTAATGTTTTCTGGAATTTTTTCTTGGCACATTAAAGTAACTAATGTCAGTTGAGCAACATTACAACACAATTGTGCATCTGAACATTGTTGCTATCCAGGTGCATCCCTTCATGGCTACAGTTTACTTTTGGTATGTATACTTTCAAAATGACAGTAAGCCTTTTTCTGTATGGTTCTAGAAACATTAAAATAATTTCATTTTATGAATGGCTTTCACTGTCCCCAGACCCAACAGAAAAACTGTCCTGTCTGCAGGATGGACCAACATGGGCCAACATCCCTGTGGAATGTATCCTATGCTTCGTTGCTTGTTCTCTAGTATTCAGACTGTTCACTAGGTTGCGAGGGGGTCCATCCCAGGACTAGATAATAATTGGCTAGTGGACAGCTTACTGGGGTTAAACTATGAATGTCTCCACTGTATATTCAAATGGATTTAGACAGCAAATGGTGCTGAAAGTAGCCTAATTTAAGTGTAATTCATTACTAACTTAACTATTGTCTTTACTAACATGGGCTTTGTTGAAGGTTGTTCCTTTTTTTCTAAAAATTATGTTCTTGTCTCTATGACAGACGCAATTATGTTGTTCATTGATTTGTGTTTTTTTGGGGTTGGGTTTTCTAACATACAAATGCAAAAAACAATGTGTCTTAAAATCAGTGCGGTGGTTTAAAAGGGGAACTTTTGCTATGGAATTTTTTTCGATAATTATTTATTTAATTTACATCACCAGCACCACGTGGTTATTTATAGCTGACCTCTAGGTATACCAATCTAGTATTGGTTTGGTGTTCAAAGATGCCCTTGTACATACCATGTGTGTAAAGATTGGTTATTTCAGTATTTGTGGAGTTAAAACTGTCCATTCCCCTTTGACATCAGATCAGAATCACATCAACAATCATGCCTCGATTTAAAGTCTCTTGGATCATGCGTCTTCCCCTTATTTAAAGTTTAGTTGACCAACAACTAAATCTCATGACCATGTCTGCATGTTTTATTTATTCAGTTGCAGCCACAAAACAGATCTGTTGAGAAAACGGTTATTGTAAAACAGTAATTAAAGAAAGCATGTGTCTCATTGACCTGTGAGTAAAAAAAAATATTTCAAAAATGTCATGACGGAAAAATTGACAGCTGGTCTAGTTTCTATACTCATACAGTATTTAACGGCTGTCTCATGTTTAGGCTAATTCTACTGTGACTTCTCCACTAATGATGGATCCACTGGACTGTGTTTTGTTTTCCCAAAGATCATCCCAGTTGACAAATTGATAAAAGGCAAGTTCCAGGACAACTTTGAGTTTGTGCAGTGGTTCAAAAAGTTCTTTGATGCCAACTACGATGGGAAGGAGTATGACCCTGTGGAGGCTCGGCAGGGACAGGACACCATGCCCAGCCCCGCCATGTCGGCTCTCAGCAAGCCCAAGAAGATCCTCAATGCTGGTGAGTGTGGTGGCTGAGCCTCAGACATGGCACTTCTTAAAATCAATTAGGCCTACAACTTAAGGAGCAATTCCCTCACAAATTGTTTCAGGTAAGGCATACGGTCTCAGCTCTTGAGATCTCTTGAACAAAATGTTTTAATGGAAAGCAACTAGCAGTCAGGTGGTGGTCTTCCCATACAAAAGTCTGCTGGTTATTAACCTCCACCCATTGCGATTCTCACTGATGGTTTGTTCCTCTTAGCACCCCAGCGGGCAGCAGTTGCCAAGGTGGCACCGAAAATGGCGCCCAGCTCGGTGCGGAGACCAGGGGCTGGTGGTGGTGATGAAGAACGGGCAGAACTCATCCAGGAAGTACTCTCATTCATTTTTCTTCCATTCGTATCTTGTCTCCTCTGTCTGAAGTAGGGTTGCTAGCGTTATAAACTTTAAATGACGTGAAATCCTTTGAGGGGCATTTCACCAGATTAGCCATTTAAGGACAGTTACACATTTTTTTGTTTTTGTTATTCTGATGTGATCAGATAACTCCAAAAAAACTGAAATGGAGTTCCCTTTTTTCCAGATTATTAGTAGACTCTTAAGGCAGGGAAATTACTACTGAGAACTGATTTTGGGAAAATGTAAAACAACTTATAGGGCCCCCTTAAAATGAATTCATATAGTCTGGTAACGTGGTAGAATGCTTTGTTATACAAGAAGTCCTAGGGAACCCTGGCATGGGAGAGACGTATGTATCCAGTTGAAAGCATGGCTCACAAAATGTGTAATTAATTTAAGTAGCTCTCATACTTTACCCCTGTATCGTGTTCAGCTTTGTGTTACTATCCATAATTGTGGTTAATTGTCAGCACTAGAGAAAATGAAAGAAATTGATTTGTACTCCTACATTTTATTTCTGTGAGAGCGTTTTAACGAATGCACATTTCCAGTATGTTACATTCCTAGTCTCAAGGGCTAAGAATTGGTGCCACACATTGACAACGTCTTCAAAATAAAACCTCTTACAAGGTTTTCGACATTTTTACCAGATATTAGAATTTTGATGACTAAAACGTGTTTCTCCCTCATCCCAGGTGAATATATTAAAGTCTACTATCCAGGACATGGAAAAGGAGAGGGACTTTTATTTTGGCAAACTGAGGAACATTGAACTCATCTGCCAGGAAAAGGAAGGAGAGGGTGACCCCACATTGCAGAGGATCGTGGATATACTTTATGCCACAGATGTGAGTTTTGGTTCTACACACAAAGCCTCCAGGTCAACTGCTGATGCCCTTTAAAATTCCATATGTAGAACAGCTAATATGTAGCAAAATTGGAGTTTTAACACACAAGTCCATGTGATTTAATTTAGTTTGCCATTTTGAGACTTCCGTTGGTGCTTTTTACAAGTTAAATATATATAACACTACTCCTATTAAGAAGTACTTGACCAGAGTCTGACATAGATTGCTAATGTTCAACAGTGTGACATTCTTTAACCAATAATTAAGCAGTTAATTGATTCCTCTTCATCTGTCTGCACTGTCAGGAAGGCTTTGTCATACCAGATGCTGAGTCAGAGGACCAGGAAGAATTCTAACATTCAGGACTGGATCACGCTACTTTTAATACAACCCCTACAATCCGCTACAACAGCTCCTATCTTCCACATGTATCACACCCAAAATGACTGGATCTTGTTATGCATTGCTTGGTCTCTGAATGGACTATATATCAAATGTTTTTCGTCTGTAAAATCAAGTTGAAATAAGTCACGTGTGAAGTACCTGTTTCTTCTCTGAAGCACCTCTGGGTCATCTTATTGGCTTGTGGCAGTGACCGTCTAAGCGTCATTTTTGAAAAAGGTGTCTATTTGGGTCCAGGAAAGTGAGCAAACGATTCCACTTTTCTCTTGTCGGTCTTTCCCCTCATTTACTGTCTGTTCCGGGAATTGGAGCTATAAGTTCACTGGCACCTGCACTAATTTTTGTACATTATATATTTTTCTTCTTTTACCCGTTTCCCAAGTTATTACTCATATGCCACGTATGTTTGTTTTTTTGGGTCTGAGAAATGTCACTTATGTCAAGAGATGTGTAATTATGTCGATAGACATGTAATTATGTCACCAGAAAGAGTTTTGATTGTTTCAGAGGGCGGTTTATGTACTGACAGTGAGAATTTTTACCAGTGCTTCACTAATATCCCCCAAACCTACTTATTTCCCTTCTCTTTTTTTTTTATTTGGTCTCATCCATTGTGGAGATGAACCAGTTTTCAATTGTGCAATTATGTGCATTTTTTATACAAGGGAATTAGTATTATTTAGATTATTTAGATTTTCTTGATGTGGCAACAATTCTCGGACAGCTCATAATATTGAATGCTGAAGAAACATGTTAGAACTACAAGCTGACAGTGGAATACTTTGTGTGTGATTTGTTGGAAGTTGGAAGGCATGTGCACTGGAGAAACTCTAGGAACTCCCTCGTCCAAAGCCAAGCCCATACTGCCTGCTTAAGTATTTTCTTGGCCTCTTTCTCATTCTGTAATATCAGTTGGCACAGGGGCTCATTTTGAATATTTTGTCTTGATTAACCTGTCTAATACATCCTATTTAAAATTGTATATCCTTTCCAAATGTTTTAACACACTCCATCTGTATGTGAATTATTTTGTAATCATGTAGCCAGCCTCTGCATCAGATGTGTTTTAAGGCCCAAAGTGCTGATACTCCTAGAATTGCAAGTCTTTGCGCCTGAAGATCAGAGATTTTATATGCTTTACAAATTGCCTTATTCCCCATGCATTTTTCTTAAACCTTTCATAACCTAGATGGATGTGACTTTAATGTACTCTATTTTTTGGCAAATGTTTGTACGATTTTAGTATTGTAATTTTAGCTATTCAGTTTTCTGTTGCTCTGAAATAAAGATGCCACCTAGAATCTGGAAGAAACTTGGATGTTCAAGGGCACTTTAGGGTCATTCTCACAACTCACATTTAATCAAAACATTCTGGAGCAAATCTTTCACAATTTCCTCTGGTTTAAATCCAAGTTTTGTTTCACCATAACATTCAAATTACTGCAATTCATAACCCAATTTATTTTGTTATGTTCCACATTGAAGATGTAAAGGCCTGAGAAGCATAACACTAAATCAGATGTATTTTATGCATTGTGGAAAATCGATAGAATGGTTTGATACCGAAGAGGTGGGCAAGCATGGGACCTTCATCTTTTAAGTCTGTTTGGAGTTACTGTGATGACACTGGGTTTTATGTACGATTTGATATAACAAAAGTTGGGAGGGGGATAATGAAAAAAAATACAAAATTACCTGGATTTCATCTGACCATTTTCCACTAATAAAACTTCAGCGAAATTGTAGATTAGTTCAAATAAAACACTGTCCTTAAACCCAGTTGTTTCCATAGACCCCAGACACAAAAAGAAAACCACTGGAAAAATTTCATGGGAATTGTTTATTTTTTGTCCTGGACTAGAATTCACCTTTGCCCTGGAAACTGCCCTTTCAAACTCATTGTGATATATGTAGGTGAGTAATAGTATCAACTCCCCTTTCTACAAACCATTAAAAATGGTTTTGTGAGGATCAACCATAGAGACCTTATGGGCCAGATTTGCAGACACAGATTAAGCCTAGTCTAGGACTAAGAAACAAGCTCAATGGAGTTTTCTGTTCAACTAGATTTTTTTTTTCTTGTCATAGACTAGGCTTAATCTGTATCTGCAAAACCAGCACTGTGTTCCAGTTATGTTTTTAAAAACATTAACTATTTTTGTGCCATTGGTTTTTAAGTTTTATCAACCTGCTTGTTTAACTAATGTGACTAATGCCACCGCAATGTAGGTTGAAATGCCCTAAAAACGGTGACCCCAGTGATGATTACTAACCAGTCCAAAGTCTCGCCTCTTTACCAGGCTCATTAATTAATGTGTATGAAATGAAACCAATTCAACAACAGAATGTTGAATATATGGAGTCCTTTCATTGTCTTTGACAAGGCAGTTGTCTTTTGCCTTTGCATTAATGGTTTCACTAGTTTTTCTTTCTGATGCTTTTAATTTGGAGTGCAAAAAGTCCTATGAAGGTCTTTTTGACAATTTTCTCGCATTCAAAGGGGGGTCGTCTTAGGTACTCGCATGGCATGTGGTGTTTGAATGTGGTGCTAGAAAATGACTGTCTTCCAATAATTATTACTGTTATGTTTTTTCTATTTTCAATAGTGGTCAATAACCATGTCTAAAACCAAATGTTTTTCTGTTTGCTGATATCGTGGATTTGGCCAAGACAAATCTTAAAAAGAATTGAACTGCGTCAAGCAATGTCTTTCTATTACTATGTTGGCTATCTCATTGGCTGTGAAGTCAGGTCTGATGATACTAAACACAAAGCCTGTGATGACATCAGGCTTGGCTGTCGGTTTTGGAAAGTGCATTTTACACGCCTGTTTGAAAAACCTTTAGTGGCCTCTTAATCTGACAGTGTGCCAATCTTAAGAACAATCAACCTTTGCCTTTTTGATCCTGTTTTTTCTTTTGATTCCTATTTTGATAATGTTGATTCATAAAATGTGATTATTGTTATGCTGTTACTTAAA
Organism: Esox niger; assembly: GCA_016801105.1. NCBI lineage: Eukaryota > Metazoa > Chordata > Actinopteri > Esociformes > Esocidae > Esox > Esox niger. Next base: position 12,271 of record JACXGJ010003825.1, on the reverse strand, counting down.
GCACACTCCAAGGAGCCTATAAAATTTTTAGGGGTGTGGAAATGTGGTATTCAAATCTTGACTTCATAACCAGTTACTTCCTTTTTTCATTGCCCCCTCCAATTATTTAGACCTGGGACACCAGGTGAATGCAGTTTATGATGACGTAAAACCAGCAGGCTCCAGCCCACACTGTAAGATTTGAATACTTCTGGTGTAGGTCAGTCCCCTGTGACTCTCAACCTATGCCGACATTTTTGTACACTGTGAGCCATCTGTCATTTTTGCTTGTTAGATGTCTCTCTCTGTCCCACTTGTTTAATTTTTATTTACTTTCTAAGATCATATTTGCTGAATCAAGTTTCTAAAAATAATAAAACAGTATTTCCATGTTCTTTCTCTGTTTTTTTTTCATTTGTATCTCTAAAACAAAGATGTATTCTTTGAAGATTGAAAGTTGTCAGATTTGAATTCCATTACTGTGATAAAGTGTCAGCTCTTCTAGAATGTCAATCAATCTCTGAAACTCCATTGTCAGAGACCTTTGCAAAAACAACCAAACCAGCAAATGTGCCAAATAGTTATGGGAAGGATTTCGGTGTACTTCATGTTCACAAACAAGAAGGTGATGCAGAAGGCATTTTCAGTAACCAGATTTAAGTCAGAAGGATGACCAGTGTTGTATAGCCATATACAGAGAGGACCAAAATTCTGAATCATTCAAAAAATATGTGTCATAGTTTTGTCCATGTGTAAATAACTTTACTTCCAGGTCCCCTAATGACGGATAAAAACAGAAACCAAAATGGAGACCCCAGGTATACTGTGAAGATCCATCTAGTGTTCTTGGCTTGGTTTTCTGTCAGGTTGACAGGTAAAAGATGTACCTTGCCATAGCTGTAAAGGCTGGTGCAGGCAGCAGTTACTCAGAGGCTCCCTAAAAGAGGATGAGAAAAGAAACCACAGGTTTGTGGAGGACCAAATAAACACGGAGCACCTCCAAAGGCCATGTTCCACAAGGCTGACAGTGACTGGAAGGGAGGTAAATATAGTTTTACCCCTCTTTTAGCCACACTTCCAGTTTCAGTCGTTTTGTCAACTTGTTGGATGTCTCAGTATGTGGTAGCAGTGAGTCTGGGGACTAGTCACTGTTTCAATGTCCTGCATCTCTCATGAATAATTAGAGAATGTTGCACTGCCACCTGTGTTGTTCTTTGATGTCAGTGTCACATTTCATTATACTCTTATAGCATGATGATAAAAACAACCAAGCATCAATGCTGGATTATGTTCTCCTTTCTAACTTGTTCCTTTCTCTCAAAGGATTGGTTATGGATGAGGTTCGGCAGGTAATTGAGAAGATGGACACCAACTGTGGCGGCAGGGTGGTTTGGTTCTCTCCGACCGCACTGGTAGTTTTGAGGAGCCTGTTTTTTTTGTTGTTGCAATGATGGGGATTTTACATGCTTGAGGGGGCGTATTCCATAGAGAGACACTTGTCTCTCACAGACAGTGAGTCCCTGTGAGTCAAACCGCCAGCTGCCACCCCTAACTATTATCCATGATGACCCTCCCTCTTACACACAGAGGATGACTTGGGAATCACATATCTGAAATGACTAGGGACTGACGTATGCACACACCCACACTGAAATCCTATACTAGACTGGAATGCAGAATCAACAGAATGCAGACCACTCTGGAGTGGACATTACTTTGACTAATATACATTCTATTTGTTTTAATCATGGATGTACCCAGTATGAACACATCCATGGGCAGCTTGCTTATGGAACATGTGAATCATTTGATGTTCATAGAAATGTCTATGCTATTAAGCATCAAGCAACATGTATAATGTTTTACTTTTCTCCAGACCCTTTATTGTTGAATTTAAAATGACATCATTTTCTACTCTATATTTCTTGTGAGAATAGTATGCAATTTCAGATGGTGCTTATAATGTATACCTTCCTGCCTGCAGGATGAATATGCAAGCGACTGTCAAGAGTACAGATCTACAGTCCCATTTACTTCCCTAAACCTCTACAGTCCCATTTACTTCCCTAAACCTCTGAAATGTGTCCCTGTGTTTGTGCAGTGACCTGTGTTGTATTCAGTACAGCACATCACAGCAGATTTTTTGTCATGAAAAACAAAAGCAAGTCAGGGTAGTCCATCCGTATTTCATTCCATGAATAGGACCCACAGTACAGTGGCTGGTAACTCTGGATAGAGAGGGGGATAGGATGCTACTGGAGACAGATGTCTCTCCGATAGACCAGGGTGGTTCCCTTTCTGTTTGGGTAGAACTCATGACTCAGTGGCAATGCTACTCTACTTACTGTCTGCATTAAGAATAAAGCAAATAATTTCATGGGGAATAGCAGTCAGATAACCAGCCTCTACATGCAGTCTACAAAATATCAGAATGGATAAAATAATATATTAAACTTTTTGACGAATCTGCCATCAGACATTGAGAAGCTTACCACATTTGATCATATACAACATTTGACAAACTACCTTTGCGTTCTGAATGTCTAACACAGTGATCTGTTGGTCTTACTGTTCAACATTATTCATAAAGATGGATTACTTGTTCAGATGGATTACTTATTCAGATAGTTATCTATGACTAATTAATCTACCTACTTCTATGAGTTTCTCAACTACCTATCTCTATGATTTTTTTAATCTATCTATGATGTGGTCAGTAATGAACCATGAATTGGCATCTATCAATCTCAGATTTTTATTGTTGATCTATCTGTGAATTGATGATATATCTTTTGGCCATCTATCTACATCTATTCATTTATAAATATAGGTAGTTGACTTAAAAGTTTCCTATCAATCTATCTCTATGAATTCATAGAATAATAGAATACTATCAGAATATGTCATCTAGTAATCTCTATGAATTCATAGAGGTAGATAGTAAACAATCTCTGCGTATTTTTCATCTATCAGAATAAAGTAATCTATCTATCTCTATGAATTCATAGAGATAGATGACCAGTTATTATAGACAGCTATACAGCCCTGGAAAAATGTATGGCATCCATGTATGTACATGTATGGCAGCCATTCCATTCCGGTGTCTGTTAAATTCCAACAGAGGCCCACCTCATTTTACTTAATGAGGTACTGATTTGGTGATTAGTATAAAAACCACTGCTGTGGTCATCACTATCCTCTTGCAATAGGACAAGCGGCATGGCAAAAACAGTCCAAGTAGTGCAAATAACTATTCAGCATGACAAAAGAGTTGAACAGAAAAGCTTTGAGTGAGGAAAAGGTTTCAATTCTGGCTTTTACCTGGCAGAAGGATACAGTGAGCCTCAGGGTTGTTTCCATCCTGAAAATTAATAAGAACAAGGTCAAGCAACAGACATTGGGGACAACATAGCTACAGACTTGCAGAGGGCAGAAACTGACCGAGATGACAGTCAACTCATTCGAATGTCACTCAAGAACCTTAGGATGACATCAAGTGACCTACAAAAAGAATGGCATACAGCAGCTGGGGTGAAGTGCATGGCAAGGACGGTTCAAAACAGCCTCCTAGGGGCAGGGCTGATGTTGTGCAAAACTAGAAAAAAAGCAAAGAAAAACTAGACTGAAGTTTGCAAAAGACCATAAGGAGTTGATGATAAAGGAATGGGTGTTATTTTGACCAGTGGTTATTTTCTCCAAATAAATGCTCTAAATTATGACATTTTTATTTGGAATTTGGGAATAATGTTGTCAGTAGTTTATAGAATAAACCAAAACCTTTTCATTTTACTCAAACACATACCTATGAATAGTATAACCAAATAATTTTGCAGTGTTCTCTTAATTTATTCCAGAGCTGTAAAACCAATTAGTTGAGATAGATTCCTTTTCTGATAGTTATCTATCTCTATGTATTGGTCATCTACAGTCCCCTCCAAAAGTATGGGAACGATAAGGCAAATTCCTTTGTTTTTGTTGTTCACTGAAGACATTTGGGTTTAAGATGAAAAGATGAGTATGAGACAAGAGTTCAGAATTTCAGCTTTAATTTCCTGGTATTCACATCTAGATGTGTTAAACAACTTAGGACATATCACCATTTGTATTAGACCACAGCATTTTCAGGTGATCGAAGGTAATGCAACAAATAGTCTTAAAGTAAATAACATTTACTATTTGGTGGTATAACCCTTGCTTGCAATAACTGCCTCAAGCCTGCGACCCATCGACATCACCAAACTGTTGCATTCTTCATTTGCAATGCTATTCTAGGCTTTTACTACTGCTTTTTTCAGTTCTTGTTTGTTTCAGGGTGTTTCTCCCTTCCGACTCATTTTAAGGAGGTGAAATGCATGCTCTATTGGGTTAAGGTCAGGTGATTGACTTGGCCAGTCTAAAACCATCCACTTTTTACCCCTGATGAAGTCCATTGTTTTGTTGGCATGCTGCATGGTAAACTTCCGCCCAATTAGTTTCATTTCTGTGAAAATCGGCAGACAAAATGTTTCTGTACACTTCTGAATTCATTCTGCTGCTACCATCAGTTACACATACAGTATGTGATGGATCAGAACACAATAGTCTAGGTTGTAGAAGTGAAATGAGAAAAATATATACATAAAACATTTTTTAGATATAAAAAAATGAAAATTGGCATGTGCATATGTATTCACCCCATTTGTTATGAAGCCCATAAAAAGCTCTGGTGCAACCAATTACCTTCAGAAGTCACATAATTAGTGAAATGATGTCCACCTGTGTGCAATCTAAGTGTCACATGGTCTGTGAGCACATATACACACCGTTTTTAGGCCACAGAGGCTGCAACGCCTAAGCAAGAGGCACCACTAACCAAACACTGCCATGAAGACCAAGGAACTCGTCAAACAAGTAAGGGACAATGTTGTTGAGAAAAATATCAAAATATTTGATGATCCCCAGGAGCACCATCATATCTATCATAACCAAATGGAAAGAACATGGCACAACAGCAAACCTCCCAAGAGACGGCCGCACACCAAAACTCACGGACTGGGCAATTAATCAGAGAGGAAGCACAGAGACCAAAGGTAACCCTGGAGGAGCTGCAGAGTTCCACAGCAGAGACTGGAGTATCTGTACATAGGACGACAATAAACCGTACGCTCCATAGAGTTGGGCTTTATGGCAGAGTGGCCAGAAGAAAGCCATTACTTTCAGCAAAAAACAAAATGGCACGTTTTGAGTTTGCAAAAAGGCATGTGTGAGACTCCCAAAATGTACGGAGGAAGGTGCACTGATCTGATGAGACTAAAATTGAACTTTTCAGACATCAAAGAAAACACTATGTCTGGCGCAAACCCAACACATCACATCACCCAAAGAACACCATCCCCACAGTGAAATATGGTGGTGGCAGCATCATGCTGTGGTGATGTTTTTCAGCAGCCGGGACTGGGAAACTGGTCAAAATCTATGATTTTGTCATTTATATACCTGTATTGATAGATTGTGTCCCCTATCTCTCTATGGATTTGCATTTAGTTATCTGTATGATTTTTATTTTGGATCTATCATTGACAGTATGGCAGAGAAGAGTGAACCGCAGCGCTGTCTGCTGGTAGTAGGGAATGGCATGGCGACAGGAGAGAACAATAAGTAGAAGCATGGAAGTGTCAGGCAAGGGTAATATAATTATAGACAGACATGAGAATCACAGAGACCGCACAGAGTGACAGCACAGAGGAAAAAGGACAATCAGACAGATGAGATACACAGATAGTGGCAACAAGAGGAATCACAGAGAAAGACACTGAGAACAGTGGAGAACAAGGAGACTCGAACCAACAGATGAGATACACAGAGAGTAAAGAGAAAAAGACAGACGGTGACAACAGGGGAAAACATTTGAACAACAAACAAGATAGTTACTACAAACAGAGTGATACAACACACTAAACTCAATCCTTTTATTGAACAGACCCTGAAGGTATTTTAAAGAGCTATTAATGTAAATGAGATCCAAATATTACTCAGTTGATCTGATTTGTCTGTTTGTCACACAAGTACAAATGAATGTGCCCTGTAGAGTATTTATGGTGATTGATTGACAATCATTCAAATTATTATTTCAGGGCTCAAGAACATCTTTTCATCCCTCTGTGGCAGACCCTTGGCTGCGTCCCTTTCCTTGATAAGCCTGATCTCTTGTGGTTAGACAGGCTCATTGTCTCGAAATGTTTACTTCTGGTCTTCCGCAAGAGGGCGATATTGTTTTGAGGGATTTCGAAGTGAGCTAGCACTAGTCTACTCTTGTCCCGGTTCTTGTTTATGGTTGTTGACGTTGTTAGGTTGTGTTTATAGTTGTCAGGGCTATAGCGGATGTTTTAAGAACGTTAGCGAACAGTTACTACATACACAATGGATTATCATTGTCTTATTGCACGTTTCTGTGTTTTCGGATGTTTAACACTTAATTAATACGGGTTGTAATTTTATTTTATCAAGTGAAAATAGATTACAACGAAACAGCATAACCTTTCGTGTTAAGGCAGTCACTGGCATTATTAAGCTAACCTGCTTGTATGCTATAGTACAGGCCTAGCTAAATCGCTTACGTTGATAACGGATACAGCTTTTCTCTGACGTTAGTTTTAGCTACGTGTTAGCTAATTAGCTAGCAATTTGAAGTTAAATTAAATCTGCATGATGTTGTTACCAGCTATAGTAAACGTTAGCTAACGCCACTAATGTACAGTATTGTACTCTTTTGTTGTAGTTAAAGAAGTCAGCAAAGTAACCTGACACTAAATCAGGACTACCTAAATGTTCAGTCTGACATTTAATACTACTAGCTAGTCATGGATTATAGCAATAGACAACATATACATTCCGAAATGGACGATGAATCTCAGGAAAGCTTGGAGTCGTCCCCGTCGTATGTGCCCTCGCATAGCAGAGAGCGTATTCAGATCCAGAAGAGTAGTGTCTGCTCCCGTGCATACTTCGTGGTGGTCATGGTCTTCTTTCACGTCTATATCATAAACGTTATTGGTCTACTTCTTTACGTACATTATAATAACAGCCCAGGGGATACTGTAAGCGACGTGGACGCATCGTCGGCATCTAGTAGCGGGGTTGCCAGCCGTCTGTCCCCGTCAGACCCACCTCAGCAAGACCCTGACATCGATGTCGGTCAAAGCTTCAGTCTTCCACGTATCGAGGGGATACGGGTAAGTGGAAGGGGAGTCTGTGGACCAAAAGACAACGTTTCTGCGCACCGTTATTGTTTATGCTCTGCTCCTCTTCAATTGGGCATTTCTACTGAGCTAGCCCAGGCCAGGATATTCCGGTGTATGGGCCATGAGATCATGAGGTTAAAGTATCGCTTAATAAAATGGTGTACTATCGTTTTCTATGACCATGGTAAAGTTAGTTTGACGTTCGATATTTGACAGATATTCAGGCATTCATGGCTCAATAGCTTGAACATAATTTAAGCTACAGACCCCGGGTTAGTCTCCTTATGAAAGGAATATGTGTACAATACTGCACAGGTATACTTCAGAGGGCAGAGCCTTTGGTTTCCCAAATAATCACCTACTGAATTTTTAAGAACTATTTTGATATTTTTGACCGAGTCAAATCATTTTAATGTTAAATTATTTCCTATGTAGAGACACATGTTGCGTTGAATTTATATTGCTCCCTGGTAACATGGCCTAGATGCTTCAAATCGCTGTTCTATTTTTCAGAGGGAAGGGTCACACATTGTACAGCCTGTTGAGATTTGAAAATGTTGATGATTGCCTCCAATGTCTCCATAAAGGTCTCCTGCCATTTTAAAACAAGAGTTTCCTGTCCGGCTGTGTCACTGTCAAGTATGGCAGCTGCACTGCCCTTGACCGTAAAGCACTTCAGAATGTGATTAAAACAGCAGAGTGCATCACAAGGTCGGACCTGCCATTCCTGCAGGAACTTTACACAGAGAGGTATAGGCAGCTGTTTACCAGGCTGCCGTCAAGCAGAAGGTACAGGAGTATACCGTCCAAAACTAATAGGCTACAGGACAGTTTCTTTCCTCAGGCTGCAAGACTGCTCAATTCAAGAACTTTTTCATCCATAGTCCAATGCACACATCACTTTTTCATGCTCATCTGCCAGTTATCATGCACACCTGTCACTTCTATTTTGCACTACGGTTGTACAGTTGTATAGTTGTTATTTATGCAGGTTTTTGTATACTGCTATTATTGATTGTTTGTGTTATCTTCTTATTTTTATATTATAATTACTGTTACTTTTTTACTTTTAACTGCACTGTCAGGAGTAGAAAAACCAAGCATTTTATTGCCATAACTTGTTATTGCAAATGACAAATAAACCTTTTGAACTTTAACTTATATGGCCACAGCTAAGAGCTGTACTTACACACAATGCGTCGCCGAGTCCCTGAACATAGCAATTTGCTGTGGTAAATTGGCTGGACACCACAAACCTCCAACATGTCTTATTGATTTTTTAAAACAGATTTCACAACACAATTAGAGCATTAAAAGTTCATTCATAACATACCCGTGGTGTACAGGCACATATGTCATGGCTATTAGCCAATCAACAGAGCACATATAAAAATGTTTTACACATCCAACCCAACGAAGGTTTTTATAAATATTTGGTTAATCAAAAAAAATGCCAGGCTGCCTCTAGAGGGAGCACCTTTCTTTTAACAAACTATAATCAGAGCCGCTCTGTCATGTTGTCAGCAAGATGTTAGAAAAATAATATCATTTTGTATCTAATTTTAGTTGGGAATGCTTCATTTTCATGAATCTTACACATTACTACAGAATTTTAATTGAATTACTTGTTTTGAGCCTACCACCCATGCGTGGGTTCAGGGACCATATTCATGGTCACTTTGGCCTGCTTATTAACCCCACTTTGTGAACCGTGTGGCCCAAGACTGACACTTTTCATTGGCAAATTGTTTCTGGTCAGGGCAAGTCTACAACCGTGAGCCTTTCAGGGTTATGCCACAAGAATAGAGATTGGCAGAGGACTTGACTGGGACAAAACAAGTCCTAGCATAGACATCACAATTGTAGGCATTTACAATGTTATTATGCTGGAAGGGACTTTCATGGTTGATCCCTCATGATGAACAAGGTTATTATAAGGAATCAGCCTATGAATTAAACTGACATTGACTACTTAAACCAGGTGATGGCTTCTGTGGCCTGTCTATGCTTTCAGACACGTGTGACTAAGAGAAATGCACCCTGGGTCTGTTCGACCAGCAAGTTCAGTTTGTGCCTGTGGCAGTTGTGTGCAAGTATGGGCAGGTGGACTGCATGCATGAATTGTGCTGGAAATTTGATGCTGCAAAATAAATGAATGGGTCAACATAAGTGGGTCCATGGATATCTTACAGCTAATTGGGCAGATTGGTTGCCACTGACTCAAGACTGTTATGCGTGACTGCTTACATCTAGCACTTTAGGTAAGCCTGTTAGGCTGCTAGACCCCCCCCCCCGAATACTCACTCAATTATTGGGTCCACCATAGCCAGTATTTTGCTGTGGCAGTTTTGGACCATAACGATTTTAAGAAGGCTGGGCCCCATCAGAGCAATCAATTATACCTTTGAATAAGCATTCCAAAACTGCCAGTGGCGATAAACTGGCATCATATGCTTGCAAATCCCATCGTATCATTGTCTCCTGTATAGGGCGGTTTCGTGGAAACAGATTAAGCTTAGCGCAGGACAAGAAAATCAAGCCTAATGAATTGTATTCAGCTTGATATATTTTGTTTAGGATCAGGCTTAATCTACATCCGTAATGCTGGCCCATATTGTTATATAGTATCTACCCAAATTCATACTTAGCTAGGTACTCTTGTCAAGGTTTGCAGATGCAAAGGGGATCTTTTTGTTTGTGAGAACCACTATAACATACACCGATCAGCCATAACGTTATGACCAACTGCCTTATATTGTGTATGTCCCCCGTTTGTCGCCATATCTACACTGACCCATCAAGGCATGGACTCCAATAGACCTCTGAAGGTGTGCTATGATATCTGACACCAAAATGTTAGCAGCAGATACTTTAAGTCCTGTCAGTTGCTAGGTGGGGCATTCATGGATCGGACCTGGTTGTTCAGCACATCCCACAGATGCTCGATTGGATTGAGATCTGGGGAATTTGGACGCCAAGTCAAAACCTTGAAGGCGTTGTTATGTTCTTCAAGCTATTCCTGAACCATTTTTGCTTTGTGGCAGGGTGTTATATCCTACTGAAAGAGGCCAATGGCCTCAGTGAATATCATTGCCATGAAAGGGTGCACATGGTCTGCAACAATGCTTAGGTAGGTGGTACGTGTCAAAGTAACATCCACACGAATGGCAGGACATTGCCCAAAGCTTCACACTACCTCTGCCTAATTGCCTCGTTCCCATAGTGCATCCTGGTGCCATGTGATCTCCAGGTAAGCAATGTACATGTACCTGGTCATCCATGTGATTCATCAGACCAGGCCACCTTCTTCCATTGCTCTGTGGTCCAGTTGCCCATTGTAGGTGCTTTTTGCAGTGGGCAAGGGTCAGCATGGCTACCTTTGTCCGGCTACGCAGCCACATACGCAACAAACTGCGATGCACTGTGTGTTCTGACACCTTTCTATCAGTACCTTTTTCAACAATTGGAGCTGCAAGATCTTGTCTGTTGGATCGGACCACATTGGCAAGCCTTCACTCCCCACGTGCACCAGTGAGCCTTGACCGCCCATGACCCCGTCGACCGTTCACCGCTTTTCCTTCCGTGGACCAGTTTTTATAGGTACTGATCACTGTAGACTAGGAACTTCCCACAAGGGCTGCAGTTTTGGAGACGCTCTGACCCAGTCATCTAGCCATCACAATTTTACCCATGTAGAACTCACTGCGGTCCTTAAACATGACGATTTTTCCTGCTTCTAACACATCAACTTTGAGGACAGAATGTTCACTTGCTGCCTAATATATCCCACCCACTGACAGGTGCCATGATGACGAGATTATCAGTGTTATTCACTTCCCCTGCCAGTGTTCATGATGTTATGGCTGATTGATGTATGCCTCTAGATGATGGCAATATCTGTCTGGTATAAATGTAAACTGTGTTTCCTCAGGTGGGTCATGTCCAGAGGGTGTCAATCATGCCTGACAGAAGCCATGAAATGAAGACACTCAGCCTCAAGCCTCTGCTATTTGGTAAGAATGGCACCTTTCACCTTTAAAATGCAACACTCACAAGAAGCACTTTGGCAGACCGGGGTGGGTACAGGGAAAGGGACAGGCAGTGCAATGACTGTATGCAGTCAGGATTGTTATTTACATTTATGTCATTTAGCAGGTCTTATCCAGAGCGACTCACAGTGGTTATTGAGTGCATTTCCACCCAGGTGCCCCGGTGGGAATTAAACCCACAAGATAGGCGTTTCAAGCGCAGTGGTTTACCAATGAAATTAAACAGGACTCTATACTCATATCTCCATTCACTTTTGACTGACCAATGTTGTGTTTCCAATAATGAATAAGTGCAGTTTAGCATGTATAATACAGCAAGTGAAAGCTGAAAACCCACGAAGAGCATCATAAATGCAGACCTCAACTTTTTCAAAATACTCCTTTAATTTCAGTCAACCTTTTAGAAATATAGATCAGTGATATATACTTATAATTTATATATATGTACATTTGGGAACACAGAGCGTCCTCCCCTCAACAGCATCCTCTCTTGAACCATCCAGTCAGCTATCCAAGGACATGATTATATTTCTCTAAGTCTATCATTGAATCCTGAATTGGTACAGATACAGCTAAGTAGTTGCCAGGCTTATGCCCATCTCAGATCTAATTCAACTTCCAGCTCCTCTGTGGTCTCTGCTAGCCTCTACATCGGTGCTGTTTCCACTTGCGGGCTGCAGCCATCAGATTACGGTCCCGTTTGCTCCATGCGAAGGCTTTGTTGATCACTAGCCGGTCCCCCTGCACCGTGCCCGTCACCAGAAAGGACCCGCCTTGCGGGTGGCGGCGGGTCATGTTCCGTACGCACGTGGCGTCTCTGTCCAGCCACAGCTGCAGACGGGACCGGATCTGCCCCCCCAGGAGGGGGCCGTGCTTCAGGACCTGTAGACGAGAGGCCAGGGAGAACTGGGCCAGAGTCAGCGGGCTGGACGTGAGACGCGCAAGGCGCAGTTTCACCACTAGGGGCACAGAGGAGACACATTTTTTATTTGGGCGGGGGGGGGGGGGGGGGGGGGGGGGGGG
>JACXGJ010003824.1:17245-50454 GCA_016801105.1 Esox niger | reverse complement strand
AGGACAAACCAGCAACATGACAATACAATACAATGATCCGACAAACACAGGGAGAAACTGACTGAACTAAATACACAGACTAACGAGCAGGACAGAAACAGGTGGGGGCAAAACACAGCTGAACTAAATACACTGATTAACAGGAACAAGGACAAGACAGATCACCGAGAAACAGAAAACATGGACCGGAAATGCCCCAGCTGGCCGGGACCGTGACAGTTGCTTTCAATTGCTCCATCAAAATCAAAGTCAAATTGTCAGAATGCACATGTACAGATGGCTACAAATGTGCAATGCAATTCACGGTTACAGACAGTACACAGACATCTATATTGGTTGGTCAAACATTGCTCTCCAGGTTGTTTAATGACAGTTTCTTTGAATGAATGAGTGGAATTTTTGCAGGAAAAGCAGTGGGTCAGTTTTAAACCCATGCTGGATACGTTTTTGACATTCATTCTTTACTTTAAACTGTTACAAACAGCCTGGACTATGACATAGCAACTCCACAGCAGATGTAGAGAAGCTAAGACATTTACCCTCTGTTACTAATTCTGTCAAGATGTTGTTGGCGTACAATTTGATCAAACGTGTCATAAATCTAATGCATCCACTTCAAAGAATGGACTGCAACCCATTGCTATAAGGAAACTGAGGTGTTCATTGGAAAATAACATACAACACCATTTATAGAAAACAACATACCATCCCATATCCCCCAGAAAGTTGGGATGCTACATGAAATGCAAATAAAAATAGAATGGAATGATGTGTAAATCATTTATCCCTGTTTTTCATTCAAAAGAATCAATTAAATATAGGGAAATCATATCGAATTATGAAATTGAGAAATTATATTTTTTGGGGAAAAATACATGCCAATTTTTATTTAAGGCCAGCAACATATTTCTAAAAAGTTAGGAAAAGGGCATGTTTACCACTGTGTTGCATCACCACTTTCTTTAACAATACTTTGTAAGCATTTGGGAACTCAGGAGTCCAATTGCTGTAGTTTTGCTGTAGAAAAATGTTTTCCATTCTTGCTTGATATTGGATTTCAACAATTGAGGATATCCTTTGTTGTAATTTTTGTTTCATATTGCGGCAAATGTTTTCAGCAGGTGTCTTTCTGGACTGCAGACAGGTCAGTTTAGCACCCAGACTCTTTTACTACAGAGCCACACTGTCATAATATGTGCAGAATGTGTTTTGGGATTGTATTGATGAAATATGCAATGCCTTACCTGAAAAACACCTTATCTGGATGGCAGCATATATTGCTCCAAAACCTGTATGTATTGTTCAGCATTTATTTGTACAGATGTGCAAATCACCCATGCCATGTGTAGTAATGCACCCCCATACCATCACTGATGCTGGCTTTCAAATGGTGCGCTGATAACAAGCCGGATGGTCCCTCTTCACTTTAGCCCGGAGAACTGGTCGACCATAACTCCCAAAAATTCTTCCAAATTTCGATTTGTCCTTCTACAGGATAGTTTTCCACTTTGCCTCAGTCCATCTTGAATGAGCTCGGGCCTAGATCTTGTTTATATATGTTTTTTTCTTTGCATGGTAGAGTTTTCATTTGCATTTGTAGCAAATGAAACAACGTGTGTTTACAGACAGTGGTTTTCAGCAGTGTTCCTGAGCCCATTCAGTGATTTACACTTCAGTTCTGTTTTAAATGCAGTGCCACATGAGGCCCCAAAGATCATGGCCATCCAATATTGGTTTTCAGCCTTGTCCCTTGAGTACAGATATTCCTACAGATTCTCTGAATCTTTTAATGATAATACATACCGTATATGATCAGATCCCCAAGTCGTTTGTAATTTTATGTTGAGAAACACTATTCCAGATTTGCACTATTTGCCCCTGTAGTTTTTCACAGAGTGGTGAACCATTCCTATCTTTATTTCTAAAAGACTCATCCAACTGGTATATTTTTTAGCATTACACAACCTTTCCAGTTTTTTGTAGGCCTCTGTCCCAGCTTTTTTTAAATGTGTTGCTGGCATCAAATTCAGTGGCTATTTCTTTTTTATGAAACAATAACATTTCTCAGTTTGAACATTTGATATGTATTCTTTGTAACTTGTTCTACTAAATATTGTGTTTAAATAAGTTTGCACAACATTGCGTGTTTATTTCCATTTTACACAGCGATACAAATGTTTTGGAAGTTGTGTTGTGCTTCTATTGCACCTTAATGTAAAGAAGCTTTAGGCATGCGTGAGGGACTAAAATTGTGAGCCACTTTGTCATTTATTGGGGAAATTGGTAAGTTCCTTCCTCTAACATCTAGGTTTTAAGGTTTCAAGGGGAATTGCAGATATATGTTTTTATAAATCAGCTTCAACATTTGGTTTGGAATTATTGTTTTATCCAAAATGTGGTTCAAGAATAATAAAGTGATCAAACACATTTGTAAAACTTTTTGTATAGCTACGTTTTCTAGGGTGTTAGTGGCTCAGGACAGGTTAGCCTTAGGAGATAACGAGATAACAGGTTCACTAACTAGCTTGGCATTTTAGATAACCTCCTACAATGTAGATGCCGACTCTTACATTTTTCCTCCTTGCCCGCAATGGTTTCTAGATGCCTAACGACCTGCAATAAAAACAGAAAACCTGCAATCAGCTAATTATCTGGATTATAATATAGTTATAATGTTAATAAATAAATCAATGTAGGTGCATGTCTTTCTTACAACCAATATAATTGGATAAATGTGCTTGATGTGTGACTATGGTGCCCCTGTGAGCTCAGTGAACTCATGTGGCCAATTCTTTTTATATATGAATATCCCATTCACTCTAATCAAGTAGATCCAAATCACTAAAAGAACTCCGAAGATGAATAATGTAAGTGCTAAAAAATTTATTCAGAGATCTATTGCTGTATCATTAATTTAGTTGATTACTTAGTGTGCTATGAGAAGGTTAAATGTCAATCAGATGATGTAAGTCACACATCTGTAAGAGTTATTAATTTCTTAGGATGGTGAATTGCATACAATTTGTCTTTAGATAGACATATACACTGATTAGCCAAAACATTATGACCACCTGCCTAATATGCAGTTGATCTTCTCCGTGCCGGGAAAACTGCTCTGACTAGCCAAGGCATGAACTCCGGTAAGTTGTGAGGGGGAGCCACCATGGATTGGACTTCTGGGATGTGATCCAACACATCCCACAGATACTCAACCAGATTGAGATCTAGGAAATTTGGAGGCCATGGCAACACCTTGAACTCTTTATCATGTTCCTCAAACCATTCTTGAAAAATGTGTGCCGTGTGGCAGGGCACATTTATCATGCTGAAAGAGGCCACTGCCTTCAGGGAATACCATTTTCATGAAGGAGTGTACCTGGTCTGCAATGATGTTTAGGTAAGTGGCAAGTGTGTCAATTTCCACGTGAATGCCCGGACCCTGTGCTTCCCGGCATAACATCGCCCAGAGCACACTCCCTCATAGTTGTTTTCCCACTGCGCATCTTCATGTCATCACTTCCCCAGGTAAAAGGCACACACACACACAGCCATCGCCAAGATGCAAGCTGGGCTAATTGGACCAAGCCACCTTCTTCCACTCTTCCAAGGTCCAGTTCAGACGCTGGTGTGCTCATTGTAGGTGCTTTTGATGCTACACAGGGTCTGTGGCCACGCAGCCCCATACGCAGCAGGGTGCACTGTGTGTTGGGACACATCCTTCTTGTAACCATCACTTCTCGACCTTCTGTCGAAACCAGCCGGCCAACACCCTGTCATCGGTTTGTGGACTACGGTTGGTAGGTACTCATCACGGATGACCGGGAGCCCACAAGCCTTGCCCATTCTGAGATTCACTGACGCAGTCGGATGGCCATAACCATTTGGCCCTTGTCAAAGTTACTCAGGGCTTTACTCCTGCCCATTACACCTGCATCTGACAATGAGAACTGATTGTTCGCTATATTTGTTATTCCTAACTCTGTTTCCTGATTAATACAACTCTACGCATAGGAGCCAAGGTTTGCCATAACGAGATCTTAGCTTGTCTGCGGAAAATGTCTGCTGCATCTCTCTGGTCTTTGAGCTCGGCAAAAGGAATTATGGATTCCCTGCTGCTTTTTAAAATATCCTCTTTGAGTGCTCACGGGAGCACTCAAAAACACTGACAATCACATTAAAACACTGACAGATTTTTCAATTCCCCCTTTTTCTTCTCAATCAATCACTCAACTTACATTCCTCTCTTTTTCTTGTTGTCTCTGCTATAATCTAGCTATCTGAATATAATATCTACTCTATGTCTATGTGTTTATGTCCCTCTATCTCTCCATCTGTTCTGCAGAAATTCTAAATGGTTGAAAGTCAGACAGACTGTCAGACAGTGCCAGCTGTGCCCAGATGTGGAGATGCACCAGAGACCACCAAGCCCTCCTGGTTGGAAAGGATCTGTCATTTGACGTTTGTCACTGTGACAGAGGGCCTCCCTATGTTGGACAGGCCTGGGCGGGTGGATCTCCCACGGGGTCCAGTGGACAGACCTGGTGGGTAGACTAGGTCCATTAGACTGAGCCTGGTGGTACAGAAGCCATACAGGCATGTGGCGCAATGGTCAGGGTGATGGTAATACTTTGGCGCATGGATGCCACAGCTGTCACAAGCCCCCCCCATGACATTCATCATTGCTCTCCTTTGTTGTGTAGTTCCCATCCCCATTCTAGCAGATGCCACAGCTAGTTAACAAGGTTATGAGGTTGAATTCATACTGGCATTACGCTATGCCAGTATGAATTCAAATACCATGGATATGATTAACGCAAACTTAAGAAAAGTCTATCTAACTTCATATTCTCTCTCTCAAAATGTTATCAAGCACTAACTTTCCCCAATAGACGATTCATTAATGTCTCTCTCACTATCAAAATTGATAACCCACACGTACGCACGCAGAGGTAAATGAACACAGAAAGGTGTGCACGCACACGCACACACACACACACACACACACATTTCCATTTCTGATTTCTGACCCCACATAATTTGTGGTAAGGACAGAGTGCAGTGTGGGTCCTGTCACCTGCAGCAACACAGTCTGCATTGAATTATTAATCCCTAATATCATTATGTAGTCACTACTTGTCATAACAATCTAGCATGGCAGAGGGAAACTCAATCTGCAGCCGCCCTGCACAGACAATGATCTTTAATTATTCATATAGACTAATTGGCTACAGGATTTGCGGGGCACAGTTACTTGTGTTCCTCTCATAGCTGCCGCTGCTCCTTCAAGAAACAATATTATCAGAGGCCAACCTTCCACTCACCCCCATGTCAGCGAATTAGCAAGGATGTCAACCTCTTCCCCCTCTCCCATCCCTGCCTGCCTACCTCCACTTCTATTACTTCCCTCCCCTCTTGGCTGGATTTTAAGATTCCCTCCCCAGTGTTCTCCTCTCACCTCCCTTCCTGTCATGGCACTTTGACGCCTGACACTGGTTAATTAATACAGGCTCAGACAGACCACCACTCACCCTGCTAAACTGAGCTCATCTCTATTTAGCTCACGCTGCACCCAGACCTGTGCCAGCTATATCACCCGCTTGTGTGAGTTAGTCATGAAGGCAAAGTCTGGGGGAAAGGACCTAGAGGTACACAGTCAGAGTAAGTGACATCTCAAGGAACACTAGATACTCAAGAAACCCCAGATGTTTCTTAAGGAACCATTGCATATTTTCACCTTTGGTAAGTTAAACGGTTCACGGAGGAACCTTTAATGTTACAATGTAGCAAATGGTTCCAGGCCCCCGAAACTGGATATGTGGCTTATTAGAGGCAATGACCTACTATTGAAAACAGGTCAACAGGTTCCCCAAGAGGCTATGCAAATTTCATATATGGAACATTCTTACCACTTCTTTACTACAAGTAACTAGTAGGGAAGTAAAAGTTAATATGCTTAGCACATGCGATACATTTTATCTCCTTAATGCTGTTAATTGTTTGGCCAATGTAACCCTAACCCATAACCCTAACCCATAACCTTAACCCATAACCCTAACCCATAACCCTAACCCATGACTGTTAAAATCAATAGGGGCTGAAAATCTGTTCTGATTCTAAATTAAGAGTGCAACATCTTTACAACTGGCTATGTAATCCATGTTTAATTCAACCTTGGTAACAGGGATTATTCCTGAAGTATAAATAGGTATCTACACAAAAGATGCCAAACCACTACAGTGAATACTAACAAATCTGAGTTTCTTGACCTACAAAAAAGGTTTCAGGTTTCTATTATCACTATCTATATCAATAACATAAAGTATAATTTAAAAAACGTTTAATACTTCTGGCACAGTGCTGTACTGCTGTTACACCTAATGTTGACAAAGCATTTTTACACTTGAAATCTAACATTTTAGTACTGTAGAATACACTTTCTGATCTTAAGCTAGGTCTAAATGCTAACAAAACAAAATGCATGCTTTTCACTAGCAAATGCAGATTTCAATTAATATATAATTATCTGACTGAACAGGGGGAAACATTTAATTAGTTCCTAGAAATATGAACTGTTCAGAAAGCTGACATTCAAAATGGAGTTGCTATATAGTTTAGGCAACCTTTATTTCAGTTTGGGACTATATTGATATTATGATGCAGTTCGGGTTTTAAAAAATGCCATGTTTTGTATTTAGTGGTGTCAATGGAGTAGAATTTTCTGTTTTTATAATTTAGTTATTTTTGTTTTGTAGACAGGGCTTAGTTCACCTTAGTCTCAAATGGCTTAATGTATATAGAGTATGTATAAAAGTATAGTAAAAATTATTCATTTGGGGTCTGCTCTATTGCACAATTCAACTGAAAAATCTCCGGTTAAAGTGTTACTGTCAATTATGTTAATTTGAAACAAGCAAAAACCAATGTACTTTAAATAGGCTGAAATGTGACACATCTACGACTATATATAGATGATCAATGAATATCCTGTGTGTGATGTAATCTCTCTCTTCAGAATAGAGGGGAGGTCAGATTTGAGGTTGGTAGAGTTCAGCCTTTTAACAAGCAACACCCCAACACATACACAGTCTTGTCATCTTTTCAAATACATGTGGTATTGACCTCTTTGCCTCCTGGACCGAAAAATACGTTATTCAACACAATACAACCCATATTCTACTGGACCTCACACCCTCAGTACAAACCCTGACCTGACCAGCTTTGATAACCACAGCACGCAAACAGATGATTGGTCGTGTGTCTAAGTCCCCACAAGGATACAAAAACAGTGAGAAGATGTCTTACAAGAAACTGACTTCTTTTACAACCATGTACAAGCATCACTGTGCATACGTTGGTTGACATACAAGCACAGACCAATTCAATTTCTTGTATGTGGTTCTGGGTAACGATCATTCCGGCCAGTTCCAGAGAAATATGTTGTGGATCCTCATATGGACAGTTTGTGTGGGTGCTGCTCATGGTCCTCAGGGCCAAAGCAGCTCAGACGTGTTGATGTGTTACTGGGGACCGGCAGCCAGTTGAGACAGACACACAGAGAGACAGAGGTTCAGCTGTTTCTCGCCCCTCCTCTCTCTCTCAGAAGAAGATCATAGATTGCATAAAGCGTCCTAAGCGCTGAATCGTAACATTTACAATATTTAAACATTGTCTGCAAAATGAGACTGCCTGCATTTTTTATAAATCAAGACTTTTTGAAAAATTAAAGCTTCATACATGGTATCATTGCCAGAGACTTCCCATTCTATCTCATCACGGCAACTCTCTCTCTCCTTCTCTGTCTTTATCTTTCAGTGTGTGTCCATCATTATATTATCTTTCTTTACAACTACAAAATCCAGTGGCACTTTTAAACAATGAACTAATGCTCTGGACATCACTCAACACCATCAGAAATACCAATAAAACCACCAAATGAAAGCTTTTATTTCTTTGCCAGCTGAAATATTAATTTTCTTTAAGCACGGCTGTCAAGGCATGGAAAGTAGGCCAACGCGTTACGCGTAACTGCAGAGGTTAGATAACAAAGGAGTGGGAGACAGACAAATGGAGAGGTAAAAACAAATCTACCGGTAGAGTACAGTAAGTGTGTCTGGGAGTAAGTATGTCCCTTAGTGGGTGTGCCAGGCAGCCTGTGGATGTGGTATATGTTTGCTTCTATGTCTGTGGTCTGTCCCAGATCCCAGGGTGGGGCTTAATGGGAAGTGGCCGTCAGTCACATGGTGTCAGGGGCCCTTCTCTGGTGATCTGGCGTACAGAGTTTGGAGCAGAGTGGTGCTGCATCCACCATGGGACGTCCTGCTAGAGAGGTGGAGAGAGAGAAGAAAGGCAGAGACACTAAGTAGACCCAGTAAAAAGATTGCAATGGGACACAGAAATTGCACCCCAACTCTTATTCAAATAAATGGGAGCACACACACAAACACACACACACACACACAAACACACACACACACACACACACTTAGCGACCGACCTCACCAAATTATGTGCAGATACCGCCCCTTCCTTTCCCCAATGGAATAGCTGTGTCATAATCAAGAGGTGCTCCAGCCTTAATCTGATTTTTAGGGGTCTGTTACCGATGGTCTTTTACATAATTGAGTGGACAAGTGTGGAGAGGGAATGAGGAGCGGAGAGGTGAATAAGAGAATTGAAGGAGAGGGGCAGAGGGGGAGGCAAGAAAATGGGACACAGCACGGCATCTCATGCTTCCTTGTCTTCACCTCTCAGCTCATACTTCTCTCTCTATGTATTAAAAGATATGTACGTATACAGACGAGTGACAAATAAAAAAAGTACTTCAAAAAATTATTGGAGGTACATAACAAATGCAGATGCTTTCATTCGGCTCAGTTGTATGATGCAATAAAGTGATTAACGTCCCATCATGCTCTGTGGCATAAAAGCACTGAACTGGCTTAGCTGACATTGATTGTGGATCACAATGCCAAGATGAAAGGATCTAAGTGAGATTTGTTATTGGGACATTTCCAGGATGACAATACCCCCGTCCACAGGATATGAGGGGTCACTGAATGGATTGATCAGTTGGAAAATGATGTAAATCATAAGCTATTGCCTTCATAATCAACACATCTCAAACCAATTGAAAATCGATGAGTTTTTGGCCTGACGTGTTAGACAGCACTATCTACCACCATCATCAAAACACCAAATGAGGGAATTTATTTTGGAAGAGTGGTGTTCCATCCCTGCAGTAGAGTTCCAGAGATTCATAGAATCAATGACAAGACACATTGAAGCTGTTCAGGCGGCTCAAGGAGACCAAATACTCTACTGGGACACCTAGTGTTGGCTTTCCTTTCATTTGTCACACGCCTGTAAGAACAATATATTGTACATATACAACAGCATTCCCCCCAAAATTGGGATGCTCTATAAAATGCAAATTAAAACAGAATGCAATGCTGTGCAAATCATTTATCCCTATATTTCATTGAAAATAGTACGAAGACATCATATCAAGTTAAAAAAAAGTTGGGACCTGGGCATGTTTATTCCTGTGTTGCATCTCCACCTTTAACAACTTGTAAGCATATAGGAACTGATGAGACCAATTGCTGTAGTTTGGATTTTTAAAGGTTTTCCTGTTGTTGCTTGATATGGGATTTTTCGTTTCATAATGCGGCAAATGTTTTCAATCGGTGACAGGTCTGGATTGCAGGCAGGCCAGTTTAGCACCTAGACTATTTTTTTATAGGGCCATGCTGTTGTATTATGTGCAGAATGTAGTTAACATTCGCCATGCTGAAAAATACGATATCTGGATGGCAGCATATGTTGCTCCAACATCTGAATATATTGTTCAGCATTAATGGTGCCTTCACATATATGCAAATCACTCATGCCATGTGCTCTAATGCACCCCCATACCATCACTGATGCTGGCTTTTGATACACACTACCACCTCATCTATCTTTCCGTTACATAACCACCTGATCAAAAATGGTACTACATTCATCCCATCTATCTCTATATTAAAGCAAAACCATCTATCACTGTATTACACCACCCCATCTCTCTCGATATTACAACACCACCCCATCAAAAATGTTATTACATCACCCTATATATCTCTTGTTTACAGCACCCTAAATATCTGTATTACACCTCACCTAATCGATCTCTCTATTAAAACATCAACCAGCTATCCATCTATTCCTGCATCCAATCTATCTGTATATTACACCAGCTCATCTATCTCTGTATTTTCACTATCTATTTCATATTACATCACCACCTTGTATATTTCTCTATAAAAACACCACTTAATATATCTCGTCATTGCCCCAATTTATACATATCTTTATTACATCTATCTCTTTATCAAGCTACCCCAGTCCTCTCTGGAACTCTCCTTATTTCTCTTTTCCCTCTCTCCGTCCTTCATCCTCTCCACCTGTCTCTTATGCATGATAGTGTGACGCATGGAGGCCTCAGACATTAGAGAGCTGGCAGAGCGGCGGTTCAGGACCCGAGCCATGGCCTTGCGTCAGCGCCCGCATGCAGAGTGCACCACCAGACACTCTCATTCCGACAAGCACTTCCACCCTAGCCTAATTGAGGAGCCCTTTTAAATCCCCACAGAGAACCAATCAGTAAGCTTAGAGGCCAGAACGGGCGTCGGGAGGGACCATAAGGGACAATGGGGGCCCCGGTGGAGAAAACTAGAGGTTGGGGTCTGAGCAGGTCAAGGTTCCCAAGGCCCATTCTGGCAAGGTCTTTCAGTGATGCAAAGCTGCAAGACTGAGTCAACTTTCCTATACTGCATCATAAACAGCATGCAGATAGGCGAAACATTCTGATAGAATATATCCATTTAATTTATTGGCCTCCTGATGTTTCATGTTGTTTCCTTAAGCAGATTAACACACTGAATCCCCATGGTGCTTCATTTCCTACCATTTAAAGACTTATCGATTATGTATTTATGTTTCTGCCAATGGCAATGTCATTCATGCCCAGTTGGTGCTGAGCTCCAACAACTCACACCAACGCATTCCTAAAATGACTCGTGGAAAGGAAAAGGTAAACTCGAGGATGGAAAAGGTTGTCGTTGAAGACGGGACAGGGATTTGCAGGGCAGACGTGTGTGAAGGAGAAAGGGAAACAAGTAATAAAACACTTGGTTAGAGTTTGGTTTCCAAGAACGAAGGGGGTAAGTGCCAGCCCCCAACACTCCCACCAGGACGTCACCACGGCGTGCCCAGCCTGCTCCAAGTGCACTGTGATCTGCAATCTACAAACATTACTTCCCCTCGCTGGTACCCACCGGCCCTTCCCAGGGGGAGGCATTAACAAGCCCATCTAGTTAAATGTAGCTCCTGCATTACCTAATGTGCTGGCCTACTGCAGGGTAGGAGACAGGCCCATCCATTATTGATCACATGGATGAGCATCTCTCTCTGTGAGATGCTACAGTAGTACAGTAGAGAGCATGGCTGTGTGGATACTGGTGAAGCCTGACAGATCGGAGGGAGTCAGTCCACTGCTTTGTTGTGAGTGGGGCTAAGTTAAAGAGATGTTTATTAGAGAAGAGGGGGTTCTTTGGTTCTCACTCTTTCACTCTCTCGCTTTTTCTGTATTTCATAGACAAGGTTTGCGAGCATTGATCATCTTTTCTTTCTCAGATCCTTTTTTCCCCTTGCTCCATTCTCTTCCTCTATCTCCCCTGTCAGAGGTTTGATTCATTACACATCTCTCTGATGCCTATCCCTCTTCATGTTCATCTCTCTCTCTATCGCTCTCTCCCTCTCTCTCTCTGGTGGATGCATTGGGAAAAATTTGAATTTCAGAGAAGTCATTGGAGATTTGTTTGGTTGCTTTTCCCCCTTTCATTTCTGCCCCTCGCTTCAGCAATCTTCAACTAGCAGCAATATTGCCAAGGTCAGGAAATGAGAACCCCTCTACTGATCTACAACATCAGATCCTTAGGCTCCAGTTGCTGTAGAGTGTGTTTAATTGGGAAATGTGGGTCCTGTACATGGAAGTCTATGAATGTGTATTTGATTGAACAGCTATTGCAATTATTTTCTCTAAAGGGGTATGTAGGTTTGGTGACAAAACTCAAAATAAAATTTCTAAGTAAAATTGCGTATTAAATTTCCATGATCTATCCTGTTCCATCAAATGTAAATGCTTGAATGACAAATCAATCCACATGTTAATCATTAATTTCCCTTTTGTAATAAAGAATTCAGAAAACGCCATTAGTTAATCCATTGGAGACAACCATCTGTGGTAACTCACCGCCATCCCATGATTGCATACACAATACTACTAATAAGAATATCAACACCCTGTGGAATAAACACAGAACCAAACAGTTGGCGGCAGGGGTGTTGTGTGGGTTAGCACCCACATGCAAGTGAGTCCAGCGCACATCTGACTGAGTAACCTGACCATTGAATAGTCAGTATGAAATCTGATATTGTGATAGGAGCTGACACCTTACTGACCAATGAGTCCCCTCTGGTTTCCTGGCTATGCTAATTGGTCCCAAAAAGAAAATGAACTCTGATATTAACTATATTATAAGGCTGTTATAACTAACATGCAATCACACTAGCTACTTTCCAGTTTAGTTTCCAAGCAGTATAGACCTGTCAATCAAACACTGTGATTAGGGTATTGGTAACAGGTGAGGAATGAAGTTGCCAGAGCCCTGAAGAGGCACTGCAGGTATCAAAGTTAGCTTGCAAGTTGGCAACAAAGATGTTCACAGAGTGGGGCTCTAGCTCAGTGGAGGGGACAAGCTGAATCAAATGCTAATAAGATTACTGTTGATTGTAGCAAGTCACAAAGAAAATATTGTGGAAATCCTTTAACAGGTTCATAGCCTTTTTATGTTTTGACATTTGATATGTTCACCCCTGCTCCTGTGTTGGGTGAACCCATGGAAGTATTGTCAATGGCTGCCAGTCCAGATTTGGAATGGAAACTGGCATCTAAGCATTACAAAATGTACAAGGTTGGTTGAGGTTGCCTTCACAAATTTACATTCAACCCAGTGAAAAATTATTAACACTAACCTGTCTGATGAACTACTATTTTCGCTCAGCAATTCAGAATCAACAAAAGCTTACATCAGCCATGATCAATTAGCCAATTGTTCCGTCTGGTGTCACGTTTCGTCAATCAGTCTTTATCGTCATCAGTTTTCATCACATCTCATCTTCATCATATTTTGTTTTCATCAGGCATCACCTTCTTCAAGTCCCGAGATATCAGAAAGTTATCTTGAAAAGTCATTGCTGAGAAAGCACATTAATTCCATTTTGGGAAATGACAAAGCTAGTGTAATCTGCACACATTGAGACTTTTGCTTTTAGCCTCTGAATTTTTAAACCATTGAAAATCTACCTCATCTGATTATAATAACCAACATTTCAATGTCTGTAATGAATAAATACGTGGACAATGGACATTGCTTTACACAGATATAAATATTAATAATTCTATATCTGGATTTTCTAGGAACTTGTTAAAAGGTAGTATGCAAATAACCACATGACAACCACCCAAACCTCCAAGAAAAAAGTAGTTCTGTGAATAAATATACACACAGATTAAATGCTGAAATGTAGAAAGGGTTTTGCCTAGAACCAAACCGGTCCCCCATTGACACACACCCAAGAACCCTACAGTATCTAGTCTAATTTGGCACAATTCTTTTGATCATGGACAACTTATGGACTTCATGAAAGTTTTTATGGTGCAATCTACCTATTTTTAAAAAAATCTACTTTTTCTCATCAACAATTTCTTCTCTCCCCCATTGGTATTTCCTTGACAACACAGATATTAAAGACAATACGCAAAACCCCATACCAGAATGTGTGCAGTATCGTGTGTCAGGGTGTGTGGTTTTATATATATTTATATATATGTGCGTATGAGTGTATTTTAGAATCAAACATTTGTGTCTTAGCACAAACTGTATTGATTAGTCACCCCAGTGTTGTCTGGTTCAATTCCAAGTAAACGGAAAATTAAAGCCAACTGTCACATTTCTGTACAGAAAAGCATCAATAATTCAGCTCATTCCCTGGTCTACCCTGTTTCACTCATACACACACAGACACACACATGCAGTCTGTATAGCATAGTGAATAAACACACAAACCCATGAAGGCATAAAACATACCCTGAAAGGGTAACACTACCCCCTTGTCACAGCAAGTACTGATTTTAGGGGACCCACGTCCTTTTTTCTCTTGCCCAACACCACCCCCTCCCCTCCTATTGATTTCCATCCAAAACAAGCTCTTGATCTGGGGTGCTACGCCTCAAAGAACAATTAATTGTGCATGTGATCGATGTTTCTCCAGGAATCAATGAGGCCTTGGCTGTGGATGCCGACATGCCCAGTGCAGGCAGGCAGGCAGTGTGGTGTTCAACACTATACTACCGTATTCACTGTGGTCCCTGTTTTCACGCAGTACATAGATCCTCTCAACCGCCCCTTGGTTAAAGCTGGGCTCCATTCATCTATATTGATTCATTTATTTTTCATGTATCCTTAATTTGAGCTTCTTTCATTGACATAAAACCTATTTTGTGAGACATCATTAATACTGTAACATTACTTTTTAGAACATAAACAGAGCGCACATAGACAATTAATCAATGACGCTCCTCATTTGTTTTATTAATACTTATCTTCCCAAAGATTGAATACATTTTCTGCTGTGAATATTTGACATAGCCCAAAACAGTTATGCTGTAGAAGCACATGTAGATACAGTATTAATATTAAGACACTGTGATAGATTTTGCCCTTGATACTTACTTGGCACCATGGGGCACTAACCGATAAAGGTTCAGTGTGGACATACAGTAATTCATATCAAAAAGCCACTTATGACACAATGATTTACTCTTCTCCTAGATATATTTTATGGACTGATCAATGGTGCAGAGAACAATATAGCTTCATGAGCACTCAGCATGTGTTTGTGAATGTGTTTGTGCTACTGATGATCTCAAGGGATGAAGAGTATGACTTTCATCATGGTGAGACACAGTAAGAAGAGACAGAAATGAGAATCATTGGACTTTACAATGTGTAGGAATTACAAAATAATAGATGCGTCATACACACCTGCATCAGAAGATAACTCCCCTCCACATCCTCACCCCATCTTCCCTCCATCCTCATCCCATCCTCCTCCCATCTGTATCCAATTCTCATCCCATCCTTATCACATCCTCTTCCATCCTCATCCATCGATATCACATCCTCACCCATCCTCATCCTATCCTTATCCCATCCTTCCCGTTGCAGCTGCGCTGAGTGGTTTTTTCTCCCTCACCAGAAAGGCAGGTGTGAGGCTAGTATTGATTTTTCACGGGCAGGCCATGGATGCAAGTTTGTGCATTCTGATTACTGACATTAGGGCAGTGCAGTGAAACCATCTGTAGCTCCCAGGCATAATCTACACACACACACACACACACACACACACACACACACTCATGCACACCTACTGGTATCACATTCAAAATCACAAATTTCTTTTTGCAAAATAAAAATCAATCTCCAAATGTTGTTTCTGAGATCCTTGTGGATATGTTGGGCCAATGGAGCATTACAACCTTGGAATTTTGTTTCGCCATTAAATCTTTGGTTTGTATTTCAGATTTTGGGCGGACTATGAGCGCTTGTTTTAACAAGGTTAGGAGAGATCAACAGATTAGTCCCGGATTCTAACCTGGACAACTAAATAAGAACCTATTATCTACAAATACAGTACATCACCCAGTTTAAGGATCAGAAAATTACAGAAAATAACAGAAAATACAAATTGTGTACCAACAAGAACAACATCCTCCAAGGATATGACTTCACAATAGCATACTTCATTGAAAACTATTTCTCAGCAGGATCGCTTTCGACTTACTCCAAACCAATGAATGTATCGCCAACAACGCTTTGTTCATTTTCTCTTGGTATTTTCTCACTATCATTGATGAATACTTGTTAAAGGAAAACATCAAATGGCTGATGGTGCAGTTCCGAAAAACCCACGGACGAAACCGTGGACGTGATGTGTGATTTCAGGAAACGCCTCAACTCCCTGATTTGAGACTGAGTGTTTTTTAGTAAGGTGGAATTATTAACATTCCTAGGCATGATAATCTCCACCAATCGCAGGTCGTAGGACAACACAATTTAACATATTCTCTCTAGTCAGTCCCGCCCCATCACTTGGCTTGGGTCGCTGTCTGTCTGCAGAGATAAACTGCAACAGGTTGTATGATCTACAGAAACGGTCATTGCTGCCACCTGCCCTTGCATGTTTTTGAAGGACTAGACAGTATGCAGGCAACATCCTTGCTGACCCTTCACAACCCGGTTGGCCACTGTTCCAAATATATTCCTCCCTGGCAGGCTGAAGGCAATCAGTCAGGACCCAAAAAGTATTTTGTTTCCCATTGCCATGGCCCTCAGCCAACAGGCATCCCACAGAAGTTAATAAGTCTCTGTCCACTTCATTAGGGCCAACTCTAAAAGGCACCGCGAAAGCACTGCATTTCAAATTCTGGTGAATTGTGGGTCCTGTGTAGTTCATTGGGTTAGCATATGGTGCTTGCAACACTGTCGTTGAGGGTTTGATTCCCATAGGGGGCCTCTATATAAATGTATGCACTTAATAATTTATGAAAGGGTCTGCTAAATGACTTCATATGTAAATGTAAAAAAATCTATTATATACTCTACGCTAACATCCACTTTTATTACATGATCGCATTCCATTGTATATAATTGTATGTTAAATTTGCATAGATATTTTGTAATCTGTCACGATAAGTTGAACACAAGTAGCACAATTATACTAGTTGAGTATATGTGTACGTTTATTTAGTGACTAAAGGTGTTCTGTTGTTCCCCAGTTATGGGTTAAACAGACCCATGTTGGAATTTTCAGTTTCAGACTACAGGTCTGAGTTTAGAGTAGGATTAGTTAACTCAGTGGGGTTAGCTACATACTGAGAGGAAATAGCTAACTCAGCCATTTTCAGTGTTGATAGCCAACTAACAGGAGGGTTGGAGAGATGAGGAGAAGAGGGAAAGGGTAGCGGGGGTGAGAGTGCTGCCTAATGGAGAAATCAATGCGCTTCAGAGCCCAAAAAGAGGAGGGGTAGAGGGGAAGCACGAGGTGAAGGATAGAAGGAGAGGAAAGAAGGAGAGGAGGATGATAAGAGGAGAATGAGGAAGAGGAGGGGGAATGTCCACCCAGTTGAGTGGCTTCATGAAAAAATAAACAGCTAATCATCACCAGGATGGGGAGCTTTCCTGCTGCGCCTAGCCAGGAGGGACCATGGGGGGGGAGGGGGTGAGAGAGCACTGGACACACTCACCCTTCAGTCGGATGCTCTCTTTCCCTTCTCCTCCAGCCCTGCAGCCTCTCCCTGTCGGGCCGACCTGCTGCTTCCCTGGGTTAAAAGTGGCCGGAGGAGAGAGAGAGAGTAACTATTTTCAGCCCCCTGAAACCCCCCACACAAAACAACCTGGGATGTAAAATATTGATGAGACTTAACATTTTTTCGGTGAGGTAATTGTTTCTTTTCTTTCTTCACCCTGCCATCACCAATGCCATCACCTGGTTGAGTCGTGGCATTTCTATCACACAAGGGCACACTTACACACAGCTCAGACACACACACACACACACACACACACACACATATTTGCAGCAAGAACCATCAGGCTCTAAAAGTACCCTGTGACACACTGCTACACTTTCCCATTGGTGGCGTAACACAAACACACACATACAGATACACTCACAGACCCTCACACACAGCTAATACACTCGGCCAGGAGGGCAGAGGCTCTAATGGCATAGACAGGGCAGAGATGTGTAGCGCAGAGAGAAGAGGCCCGCCGTAACAGATGTGGAGGGAGAAGCACTGCGGTGGATGATGTGATAAGGCCATTTACAGCTAAAGAACACGGCCATGTCCTGTCCCGGGCCACTCTGCTACTCCAACGTGATACTGCCCAGATGCATCAGTCCGGTTGTGGTTTTGCAACAAAGATATGCATCATAAAACACGATGTCAAAGTGAAATCATTGCTTTAATCAGGGGATAACAAGCCCACTCAATCGCTGTGTAGAGGAAGGTGTCAAGGACGTGTGGGAACACCTCGCATTCAGTTGAGGGAGGGGTCGGCACACAAATGTGTAGCACACACCTTGCCGATGTCTGCCAAAGTGCTCATCACACATCGAGCCATGGGGTGGATAGGTGAGAAGTCATCAGTGTCAATCAGGAATAAAGGGGATGAATGGTGGTTATGATGGGAATGGGGCCAGGTTGGGAATTTAGTCTGGACAGCTGGGTTAACACACCTACACTTCATGGAATGGTCTGTGACCGGTTTAATGTCCCATCAGGACAAAGAATCACACACACATTCAATTATAAGTCCAAATATCTCAATTTAATGCTAAAACTATTTGTTGTAGCAGCAGCTGGTTAACCTGAGGGTCAAACACAGTGTGTAGCAGGCCACTCAATCACAGATAATCTGTTCTTAATCAAACATATCCTGGACCTGATAAGGCTTTCCAATGTGATCTTTGGACTGCTTTCCTTAGACCAGTAGAATGCCTGTGATAGGATCATGATTTACTCTGCACTGCATTTGTTTGTGGGTAGAGTTCCCTCCCGAGTCGGTCACTCGATACAACCCTGTATGGCTTTTGTGCTCATCTAGCACTTCTACTGAACACCTTATACAATGAAGCCTTGAAAAGCTAGGTGCTGTAAATACCAGCCTAACATCCATTCCCTGATTCTTCACTTGTCATTACACCAAGCAGGACACCTGCTTGGAACATGAGATTTTGGTAACTTGGCTACAAGTAAACTGACAAACTTTCCACTGGCGTTGTGTGCTAATGTTTGTAACAGATCATGTTCCCATTCTTACATTTCTGACTAATCATCAGCCTGTGTAGCTTGGCTAAGATGGCTTGCAAACACAAACGGATGCAGGCTACCTCTGAGTCCAGTGGGCAAGTCCAGTAGTCCAGGTCCTGCGTATGTATGTGAGATTATGGACAGCTGGTTGAGGTCTTGTGTGCCTGTCCCAGCTTGGACAGGAACGAATCCAATGGAAAACTAGGCTCTGGGGATACCTCACACCGACCATTCCTAAAGTCAACACATCTTATGATCAACTTTCCTTTCAGTTCTATACCCCCCAGTGACCGAAAAAAAACTCCATAAGACTCTCAAACATACGCTGTATCTGACTGTATTTATTTATCATTTTCTATGTTATAATTTATCAATTGTCTGCCTATTCTCTTGTACATATTATTTAGATTGCAAACATTTGTATCTTAGTGTTCACTTTCAGTTGTTAAGCCATTGGCCAGGTTGCCATTGCAAATAAATAAATAATAATAATTCCTTCTTAATTGACATGAATTATTAAAAACTACATAACCATACCATTACTTAGTAGAGTTGTGTCCCTGTATACAGTTTCAGGAGGGACATTCCTACTCACTACTCATGCTATCGGCTTGAGTCGTTGCTAAGATGTAATGATCAGACATGTTTATACGTCTGGTGGCACAGACCCATCTGTGGGTGAACCAGACAAGGGTGCCAGAACAGGATAGACAGCTGTGCTTCCACTGGTTGTTTCGGTGGGAGAAGTTCAAGTAAAGCAAGGAGCTCCGCATTAAAACATCCTTTCTGTGTCCTTTCTGTGGCTGCCGACAAAGGTCTGGGTGAGAGAGCAGCCATCCAAGGCAACTTATGCCTGGGTACGTTCTTTCCAAGACACTGTGACATCATACCTCCCTGTTCGTATGGGTTAGCAAAATAACATTTTTCTAAGTTGACTGTCAGGTATTTTGTTTCAAAAACTCATAGCCAGAATCAAATCATTCAGCGACATCAGGCGATACACAGGGTCTTCCTCTGACACCACCTGGTGTAGATGTCTTGGATAACAAGAGACTTCAGCCCAGCAATGAATTCCGCCTTAGTGTTGAAAAGCGCAGCAGCTACCATGACAAGACGCTCATGATGGTATTACTGTAGAACTGCTTGAGGACCTAAGGGCCCAAGAAAACAAGTTTCCGTTTTTAAAGGGGAAGAGACTGACTTGTTCTCTTTGGAAATCTTCAGCACCATGAGGTTGCAGTTGGGCTATTAGGACACTCTTGGGGTGTATCTCGACTGGAAAACGGGCTGTTACAAGGACTGAACAGGTTAAAGTGGCTTAATGTCCCAAATGTCACAGAGATTTGGGAGACAACTTCCTCTCTACGACATAAACTCTACACAAACACACTCACAGCCATCGTATGGTCCTGAGATTAAAGCTGGTTGACCTATTCTGGTCGGGTCTCGACCTGTCCAATGGGGGAAAAAGGCCCGGTGGCCCTATAGGGTAGGCTGGCTTTATTTTACCTGAAAGTGGTGCAGAGACAAATTTATCCCACAGATGTTGGATAGAGAGCGCAGTAACTGTGGAGTAAGGGTAGTGGTCTAGAGCAGGATGTGTTTTCTAACCAAGCCAGAAAAGGTGAACATGACAGAGGTATCAGACTTTTATATAGAAGGAGCGACAGCTGCATCAACCCAGTGTTATTTCTGAATGTATGGTCTCTGCGCCGCTTAGGGTTGGATGTAAATTCTATTAAAAGGTGAACAGTTTAGAAATGTTTCATGGAGGACGTAGGGGGGCCGTGTGCAGTTAGAGAGAAAGGGGTTGGATGGACATGCGAAGTGGTGGTGCTGGTGTATTGTTGTGTATTGCACTGCGTTGTCATGTATGTTTAACAGAACAGCGTGGAGGTTGTGGAGGCACACAGTATGTTATTGGAAAGATTGGGCTTAAGGGGTGGTGGTTTCAGCATAATGCAGGTCTCATTAAAGTCTGACACAAATACTAAAGTAAAAACATTTCTTCCTCCTAATCCCTTCTTTCCTACCTCTCTCTACATACTCTGTATCACTCCCTTTCCTCCTTCCTCTCCCTTCTGCTCCTGTCTCTCATTCGCCTCCCCTCTTCCCTACTCCACTTCTCATCCCTCTACTCTCTTCTCTTCCCTCTTTACATTCACTCCCCATCTCTCTCACTCCTCTCTCTTCACCTCCCCTTCTTTTTCTCTCCTCCTCCCGTTCTCTCTCTCTCTCTCTTTCTCCTCTCTCTCTGTCGGGGGAATATGAGAGTTAAAGAGTAAATCTGTCATGACATTAACGTGTTACAGTGAGCAGAGCAGCACTCAGGAAATGACTTCCTACATTATGTGAGTCAAGCCAACAGGACAGACAGCACAAGTCACTCAAAGAGAGAGAGAGTAGGCGTCTGTTAAACCTGTCTCAAGGCACACTCACGGATTGTGTTGAAAGCAAAGAGACAAAAGCCAGGAAGAGACGGATGGTAAGGTTAAGAAAATAACAGAAAAGGGAGATCGCATAAAATAAAGGGATAAGATGGGGGTTTGAAAGCAGAATATGGTGGGGGGAAGAGAGAGGGAGAGTGGGAGAGGAGGACAAGGCTCGCCACACTCAGCTACAGGAAAGACTGCAATCAATAATTTACATCATCTGTCACCACTCGCTCCACTGGACCACTCAACAAACAGCGCAGACAAATTAAGGTAAAAACACACGCAATAGCTGTGCACACACACACACGCACACACGCACACACGCACACGCACACACTTCTGCCACACCCGGCCCAAACAATTCTCTACTAAACTCGCAACCAGCAGCAGAAAAAAACAGACTCAACAGAGGCCCAGACATCCCTACTATACATATATCGCCTGTTTAATTTGCAAACACATGCTGCCATTTTAGTAGTCTAGACTCCAGACTAAAGAAAATGTGCTTCATTTTTTACTCAGCCCTTTGTCTCTTACAGTAGCCATATTATATTCATATATGTCAGTGTGTGTGTTTTAATATTTTATACATTCCTATCTTTGTTGTGTATCCCAGAGTGTGTGATTAGACTTGTTCGGGAGTATGTACAGCAAAGGCATAGAACCATTTTACTTTTACAGTATATTTGTTTATTCGATATCAAGGGGATGAAATGAATGCCATTATGAACACAATAAATGTACTGCAGCTCTGGTGCTCTGTAACTGTGATTGTATTACTGTGAATATTTATAAGCTGAAAAATGGCTTTTGTTCAATTTCTTGTATTAAAAAAGCACAAATTATGTTTGGATCAATAGCAAAGCTTGATGGACAGCAAAACAAAAAATATCCTTGGGTTCCAGAGACACTTCGTGATATTTTTTAAATATATATTTAGTTATAAGTTTGTTATAAGTTAGAAGCTCCAACATGAAAGGCACAGACTCTGGCCAAACTCATATTACTAAGAGTGAATTTCTATGGACCGATATTTAGCATAACTTTTTATTATATTTAAAGTAAATTTTATATATTTCTTTTTTACAGCCAATATGCGCAATGTATACGCTAGTTAAATGCTGAGTGCTTAATATTTCAAAGCATGTCATTTGCAATTTCACTTTTTTGTTCCTTTTCCTTTTTGCCTGTTTTTAAATTAATTTCAAGCAAGGACATTTACTATTTCATTTGAATCAATCTATAGGCAAAATGTTTAATCATTCTGAACAAATGATCAATAATTTATCAAAATGCTTTACTATTTGGTTGTCATATAAGCTAATAATATAGTCCTGCTTGGCGATACTTTTCCGCGCATTACATGCATAAGGAATAATGGCACGAGCCAGCCGGGCTAGTAGGCCAAAATTTCCACTAGCCCGGGTAAAATGCTACCAGCCCTGTTTGTAACTCTTTTTACAGAGCAATGAACAGGGCTTGTAGTTCATAGACTGATGTTTTCTATATCTTTTTTCAGTATTCATATTAAATTAGTCTGTGCACAATATTATATAACCACATAGAATGAGAGAACACTTTTGTAACTGCAAGTCACTCAAAAAATATCCAACCAAATGAAATTATCAAAGAATAAGTATATTATTTAAATAGGGTATATAAAAGTATTCCCTCAAATGTAGGCTGCATTAAAACTCATGTAATGTTTACTTAACATTCAATGAACGTTAACAGCAGCTGGTAGGCCAGCGAACGTAATATTATTACTGGTGTTAAGTAATATTACTGGTGTTCAGTCTTCTGAACGCATCCTTTCTGTTTTTGCTCTGAACTAATTCTAAAATGATTGATGTGTTTCGTGGCTTGTACAGAGACAAAGATATTAGTATACTACACAGTTGTAGCTACAGTAACCAAGGAGGCGGGTTTTAGCGACGGTTTCAACTCTTTATTTCAAGAAGAGATGGGCATTCCGGCTCTTTTCAGTGAGATGGCTCATTCGGCTCAGCTCACCAAAAAGAGACGTCTCTTTTGGCTCCCAAACAGCCCTTCAAAAATTATGGTTTGTATTTTTTCAAGTCATAGAATTTGTGATAGTTTGACTGTGATTGGTGTTAATAATGGTATTAAACATTTGCGTTTAAAGTAGAACATTTTAATGTATATAAACAAAGTGCATATAAATCTAACCAATCAAAACAAATACAATCTGAACAGCATAATTAAAATGCATTTGAACTGAGTGACCGTGGGTGCGGTGCCCCATAAAGAATATACCTTTTAGAGAGGCCACTTGAAACTGAAAGTTTTGCACTGACTAGTTATTTTACACAGAGATTACATTCTACTTGATGCACAAAACACACTAATTCAGGCCTATATATCAGAGATTTCTTTACCGTCTATTCATAACAAACCAGTTAGTAAAAATGTTTCAGTGAGTGAACTTGTTCTTTCCTCCATGATTTTTGACTGTGTGTAATTGGTTCTGGAATCATTTTGCCCAACTGCTATGGACAAATGTCCAACAGCCTGTAGAAAGGATGTCTGTGGTTGTGTTTTTTTTAATCAAATGAATTGAAACATGATATTGAAGACTGAAGTCAGCCTGTGTGGTCGGGCAAGGGAGTGCTCCTAATCTCAGTTTGTAACGTGTATAAATAACACCTGTCCACAGAAGCAATCAATCAATTAGATTCCAAACTGTCCACCATGGCCAAGACCAAAGAGCTATTCCAAGATTTCAGGGACAAAATTGTTGACCAACACATGCTGGAATGGGCTACAAGACCAAGCAATGCAGCTTGATGAGAAGGTGACAACAATTGGTGTGATTATTCGCATATGGAAGAAACATACAATAACCTCAGTTATACAGAACTGGTAGAACAGATCACCTGGTGTAAGAACATAAGGTTATAATCCACATATTGTGGAAATAAATATTTTGGTGCATTCCAAAGATGTCATAACTGATGGAAACAGATATAATCTGCATTGTATTTGTTGAGAGGTTATTAACATTGGTGTAGAAATCCCTTATTCAGTTTGGAAACAATATTTGGCTAAAATATTGCGATCAGGCAATTATGTAATTGTTGCAACAGCCCTAATACCACCCTGGAATTTCAAATTGCCACCATTTTACAACAACATGTAAATGTTTTGAGAAATGCCACAGAGTTTATTAAATACTTTAATAAAGAAACCGATAAAACGCAAAGGTGCAAAATAAAGGTAACTTACAGGAATTAAGAGAACCAAGAACATTCAGGTGAGGGAGTGTGTTGATGTAGTAATCACAACTAAAGAATAATTGTAGAATATGTGCACATGCTCACAGAAAGGAACAGGGGTAGTGGGTAGGCCCATTAAATGTGATAGTAGTTGTATTATCTGTTAATTATAGCCTATTATCAGTGGTGTTGTGGTGCCCTGGGAAGTGGGTATACTGTAATTTGT
Organism: Esox niger; assembly: GCA_016801105.1. Classification (NCBI taxonomy): domain Eukaryota; kingdom Metazoa; phylum Chordata; class Actinopteri; order Esociformes; family Esocidae; genus Esox; species Esox niger. The sequence goes on along the minus strand of JACXGJ010003824.1, from coordinate 25,581 downwards.
CATGTTTTTTCCAAATGACCCATTCAACAATGTAAATGTGCCCTTGTGTGACAAATTATTTTCGAGAAACCGTGACATGGATTTTGAATGTACTAAAATTATGAATCCCAATTGGGCTTTTAGTCAAAGCCAACCCAAGCTGTACTACGTTGGCCTGGGAATTTGTGCAAGTGTGAGTCAGTTGTTTTCGTACACACCTGAGGACACATACCTGGATGCACCCGCCCCCACACAACTCACACATTTTGCACGAAAATATTTTATACAGTCATCAATTAAATATTTATGTAAAACATTCCTATCACCATATAGATACATTGGAAACCAAGTCTTTAAACTACCCTAACTTACCCAGTATCTTGTATCCTAACCAGAGGTTTATGGACTGTAAATCTCACCCTTACTCTAGTGTCCACAGGTCTGGTCAATTACAGGTGTCTAGGAAGAACAAAAAACATACAGTATACTCAGGAATTTACAGTGAAAATGCAAATGAGATGACCAGTTAGGAAGCAAAAGCGATTGTCGGTGTCAATGTCAGGTGTACTGGAGATGCAACAGCAAGACAACCCCCAAAGAGGGAATGGTTTTTCAGGTGTTGTACATTATGCTGCCTGAAACATCATCCAGCATAATCGATTTGGCGGTGGGTCAGTGATGGTCTGGGGATACATATACTTGGAGGGTAACACAGACCTCCACATGCTAGCCAATGGTACCCTGAATGCTGTAACAGATGTGGTCATATGTTTGCATACCCTGGCAGAAATTGTTACATTTTGGCATTGATTTTGAAAATAGGACTGATGTGAAGCCATTTATTATCACAGTTTTTTTTGCTCCTTTTCAAATCATAATGATAACATAAATCACCCAAATGGCCCTGATCAAAAGTATACATACCCTTGAATGTATGGCCTTGCAATTAAAGATGAATTTCCCACACCTGTGGCTTTTTAAATTGCAATTAGTGTCTGCGTCTAAATAGTCAATTAGATTTGTTTTAGCTCTCATGTGGATGCACTGAGCAAGCTAGATACTGAGCCATGGGGAGCAGAAAATACCTGTCAAAAGACCTGCGTAACAATGTAATTAAACTTTATAAATGGAAAAGGATAAAAAGATAACCAGAGACTTGCCAATGCCAGTCAGTACTGTTCAATCATTTATTAAGAAGTGGAAAATTCAAGAAGAATTGTTAAGAAACATGTTTCACATATTTTGTTTTATTATTGTTCCATTCTGTTATGACCTACAGTACAGTTGAATGCGAATCCCATAAGACATAAAAATCTTGTGTTTTGCCTGCTCACACGTTTTCTTTACAAATGGCACATATATTACCAATTATCTAAGGCTAGCTGAAGATTTGACCACAACTGTATGCACTGGGATGTTATCTTAATTCCCATCGTCAGACCTTACAGCAATGAAAATATGTGATTTCTCTTCTCCAACTCCATCCGTCAGCTTTGTACAGAAAGTGTTAAAGAGGTTTTGTTATTGTTTCAAGTATGGATTTACACTTTACGCTCATGCTTACTGATCTACCAAAAAAACTGCAAAAATAGAAAGTAAAGTCAATCAGCCAGTCACAATTTAAAGTTGATACATTGATGTTTAAATCCTTGTGTGATTTTGCTTAAACTCATATTTGTGTGTCATGCACTGTTTTGGCATGTTTTCCCTGTGATTGTTGAGTTGCTAAGTAAGCGATTTGGATGCTTAATGCCTTATTTTTTATAGACTGTGAATGTTTACATCTCTGTATCGTCACTTTTCAAACATGTGCCAGTGAACAGTTGAGGGGTTGGAACCGCACACACATAAATAGTGAGCCTGGTGGAATAAAAAGTATGAGTCAGACAAGAAGACTGCATTTCTTTCTTTCTTTATATAGACTTGAAAAAAGAACTGGGCTTTTATAGATTACAATGAATATAAGAGCCCTTTTATGTGCACAGTTATACTACAACACTGTTCGGCAGTCCTTAATCAAACAAAACAGTTCTATAAGCCACGAACAGTTCAGTCTGAAGCCCCAGATTGGTTGGTTAGGTTTGCTCTGCAAATTTGCAAATTTACATTATGAGAGAATGAAACCTAAATTGACTTATCTTAGTCTATTGAGTCTTCTTCGATGTCTCGGAAAATGTATCATAATGGAAACAAACCCTGTTCTTTCACAGGGCACCCACTTTATAGGGGACAAGGAGCCAGTTTCCCACACAGGTGCCCACAGCTCCAGACACGATAGCACCTTAAATAGGGGCTTACTTACATTGCAGACATCAGTCGCTAAAGACATCACACATTCTCAAGTAGCATGCATTACATTCTAACAAGCCTCACCCAAAAGGTTCATAAGACAACTGTAACTGTATCAAGTTTCTGTGCAGTGTGCACACATATGGCTTGTTTTCTTCTCAACTGACTCAGTCCTGTGTAGTACGTCTCAAACATTGTGCTGTAAAGTCCGTTATGAACATGATTATGCAAACTATGATAAGAATATAGTGTTTTATTCTCTATTTCATAATGTGAGACAGTTCAGAAACCCTCAGATTTGTTGCTTCTGAAACTAGGAGATGACAAAGCATGGTGAAATTAAAAAGAGAAAGCCAAATGTCATATCGCCTGATTGTCCCAGAAAAAAATAAAAGGGATAACTAACCCCAGCATAATTAGGTTCTTCGTTTGATTTGGAATGTGACAGATCAGACTCTGAGTGGTGCTACTGTTGGTGGATGTGTGTTAGGGAGTGGACGGTCTCCAGTTTCACTTTCCAACTAATGCAGAACTTGCCTCCATCTGCAAAACTACACCTATACAGTAGGTGTTGCCAACACACATATAGTACACATATATAGTACACACATATAGTACACACATACACAGTCTTTCCTTTTGAAATATGAGATCATTTAGATGTGTGGTAAAATACACCACAGGTGTCTCTCTGAAATCCCCAGCTTAGTTTTGGGAAGGTGGGATCCTACAGAGGTTCCACACTGTCAAGTCAATATTGCAGCCCATGTTAGCCCAGCAATAGACAGATTTAGTACAATGACCTGATTATTACCAATAGCTGGAGGATATGAAAAGAAAGGAAAAAAAAAAAGAAAACCTACTCCAGTTCCTTACGGCCTACTGTCATGGCCCAGAAGAGAGACTGACGGAAGTCAGCTCTTTGTTTACATGACTCACAGATGCACCTCATGGTGCTGTTTTGCACATATTGCAACAATAAATCAAAATGAACTATCTGGCTATTGAATGAAGATGTTGTTGACTTCCACAACCTTGCAAAACCCAAAGCAACATACCCACACATAAATGCCCATGGCTTCAGCCATTCAGTCACCCTTAGACCCCTGTCCCGGACCCCCGGCCAAGCAGACACACACCTTCAGGCCTCATCAATATTGTAGGTGGTACTTAACAGACAAAAGGGAGTAAAGACCATGCCCAGGGCACCTGGGAATGAGAGGATGAGGGGGCAATGAAAAGGAGGTGGGGGGCTAAAGCCTACTTCCTCTACCTCAGGAAAACGCCAGACGATGTTCACATAAATCTAACCTGAATACTATACGATATAATTTTTACATCTTTATGTCATTGTTGTCATAATGTTTCTAGGGTTTCAGGTTGCTTTGAGTAGCTATGCTTTGTTGGTGAGCATAAATGTTGAATATCCAAAATGTAATAGAGAATGGATAAGAATCACGAAAATGTATTTTACGGGATGAATTGTTATTGGTTACAGATTTGAGTTATTTTCAATCATTGGATCCAATGAAAAGGACCACATTTAAATGAAACACAGATGTATGTTTAGAATCTGAGAGAGAGCGGGTAGAATGTATTTGTCATGGGAAACAGCCACCCTCACAGAGCCGCTCTGTCTCTCTGTCGGCAGAATTGGCTCAGTTAACAAAATCAATATGGCTATGTGTGAGTGTGTTTGAGCGTGTGCGAGGCTGTGTTTGAGCGTGTGTGAGTGTTTTTGAGCGTGTGTGTAAAAGTGTGTGAGTGTGTCAGGGCAGGTGAGAGCAGAGCAGGCTCCCAAGATAGGACGTCCCTTCACACATATAAATAATTAAAGCATCACGACACGAGGAGCGCCCCAGTGGTCAGGGGTCAGAAACCATTACTCCCTGGGCTTTCTGGGGCACTTGACGGGAAGGGAAGAGAAGGAAGCACTCTCCGCTCACCAGGGCTCAATGTCCAAGCCCTAAGTACTGGCTCCGCTGGATCTGAGGTAAGGCCCTGACTCCCAACCAACATACACACACACACACACACACACACACACACACTTGAGCTATAGCCACCACATGTATTCATGTCTCTTGGTGTTTTGAACAAGTAGCATCACGTCTGTTCTGGAAGGGATGGTGTTCTTCTTCTCTTAGACTCTTACTTGTAGGGGATTTTTCGTTGAACGCATTGAGGGGACGTAACAAAAGCTGATGTCGGCTCTGCTTTCACACAAACAGGACCCCACATTGTCCACTGAAGCTACATTAAATCTCCAGTGGGCATATTCTCCCCGCGACAAACCCACTTCCCCCAGAAATCTCTCTTCATGACCACCCCAACCTTTTACTTCCCCCGTCTCACCCAGTTCGCCTCTGCCCATCTCTGAAAGGCTGCATTAAAGGCAAAGGGACAAGACGGGGAGGGATGGCAGGCTGATGCGTGTACCGTTAACGGGCCAGGCAGGCTGAGCCCAGCAGAGTGTAGCCTAGCTAGCTGCTTGTGTCTGGGCCAGACCTCACTCATGAAATATTGAAAGACAGTGTCCCTTCTAGGAGCTGGCTCGCTCATTTTGGTGGTGGGGAGCGCCATTAATATTTTACATTGCAATCTCCTGCTTGACAAACTCTCCCTCATGATTGGCTAAAAGCGTTCCAAACCCCTCTTGCTCGACGGCTGCCCCTCCTCCCCTCGATGTGTTTTTTCTTCCCTTCTTCTTTTTAACCAAATTTCATTTCTGGGCAAATTAATAACGCCTGGTGATTTTGGCAACCCGGACCCTCAGCCCCTTCGCTAACAGGGCCCTCCTGGGGCCAGGGTGGTCCCGCTGAATGAAGTGGCATCCATTTTTTATGAAGAGCAGGTTATCCTATTTAACCAGATTAAAACAGGCGGTGAGTGAAGAGATGGTTGCAGCAGAGAAACAAACAAGGCAGAAAATATGACCTCCTCTGTTCTCTTCTTCTGTCCCGCACATTCCCCTCCCTTTCTCTGACCTGTCTACTTTACTTCCCTTCTGCCCAAACCCCCACCTCCATTACTGGACTGTACCCAACCTCCTCCCAACCCATTAACCAAGTTAGGATTGAGGGCTTGGTGCCCCATAACCAGGTATAGCCCTTTCCCTATGTCTCTCTTTCCCTCTCTCTCCCTCTCTGGGCCTCTCTTTGTTATCTTACTCACTATTTTATCAGATGCAATTATGTACATAATCCAGCCATTTATGGGCTTGATAAATGCTTAAAGACCAGCTATGATACGTTAGCTAGCGCCATTCCTTAGGGTTCTGCATGGAAAAGCTTACTGCACTACATTGCATCTCTATAAACACACTTTGGCACAGCCAGTTACACTTTTTTAACCCCGGATACCGGGATATGAACTCAGCAAAATCTAGTATGGTATATCTACTAGATACCAATCCAGCATTGTTTTGACCCATTCCTCAATGGTTTTGATTTTGGGGTGGTTGTGCTTTTCCTAGATCTGTGCCTAAAGGCATATATGAAGATAAACGATCCATCAAACTAACCAGCTTAGACCAGAATGGCTTCCTTCATAAAATTCAGCATCCAGTCATCAGAGCTACAGTAGAGTTAGAGTCAGTAAGAGGTTTGCCTTTTTGCTCCTGTTTCACCCGAGGTGAGAAAAAACAGGGTTTGATGTATGATGCATATCTGAACACCATTCTCCCCTACCACCTTTGAGTGCTCACAGCCTGCCCACCTACCAGCCTGCCCACCTACCAGCCTGTCTGCATACCAGCCTGCCCTCCTACCAGCCTGTGTGCATACCTTGCAATGAGACAGAGATCAGAATGAAAGACAGACTAACTAACAGAGTAACGGACTGATTTACTGACAAATTGACTTTTTGACAGACAAGCGACTGACTGACTTCTTGACTGAATCACATCCTGACAGACAGACAGCTACGGACCAACTTACCAACTTTCTGACAGACTGGCCGACTTCCTGGTGGACTGTAAGTCTGATAGATATCTTACCTGGCTATAGTGTATTGTTGGGAGGGAATAGGGGTAAAAAGCAAGACAATAAGATTAGGAACATGATTTATCCTTCTAGAGGGGCAGCATTCCCCTTTCATCTGCTGTCAGACTTAATCAGGCCAGCCCCACCCAAACCCCCCCTACCTGTCGTCCCACAACGGGGGCAGTAGGAGACTGTTAAATGATGCAGGAGCAGGTAGAAAGAACTCTAACATGGGAAAGCCAATGGCACGTAAAACAAGTGGGCAGGATGAACATACTTCTGCCTATTCAGCAGGGCCAGAGAGGGGGCCTGGGGAGTCGCCCCAGCCCTGGGAGAGGACGCAGAGTTTTGTCTGGAAAGGACAGAGACAAAGAGGGAGGAGAGGAGGAAGAGGAGGGGGTGGAAGTAGCTTCCTGTGAGGTACCTGAGTGGGTTGAGACGTGTTCAGCGGTAAACACCAACCCAACCCCACGGTAGCCACATGCGCCATGTGCCTCTCTGCCCCCTCCAATATCTCCTCTCGAGCCACTCGCATTTCCCTCACCCCCCAAATACCTAACCTCACCCTAACCTCTGAGTCACATACAGCGCCGTGCTGTGCTTTAGTCCGCACTCACATAACAAAAGGCTGCTCCCCGCAGAGCTGGCCGGGCAAGGCAAATCATGACTGTGTTAGTGCCAGGCTTATGCATGCAGAAGACACAGAGGTGTACACAAACACACAGGCACGATGTGACACTCGCTCGCCCTCAAATCCGCATGCAGTCTCTCACACACACACACACACACACACACACACTTGTGCATTTCATAACATCCGTGCTTTAAAGGACACGGCCGGTGGGAGAGTGAGTGAGAGAGAATCGATGTGGGAGCTGTGTCTCTGTCAGCGTGGTGAGGTGAGCAGGGCTCCACAGGGCCTGGCCTAACAAACTCACTCAGCCAGAAAACACACACACACACACACACACACACTGTGTAGTTCAGAAAGCACGATGGCACAACGCGCATACACTCACACAAACACCCACGTGTTACAAGACAAATTAACAAACAGACATTTTGATGAAAAGTTATTATGTAACAGGTCCCTATTCTGCATTGTACCTATTTTACTCCTTTACTCCTTCATGTTTATTTCAACAATGGCAATGAAATACAGCACTGTGCTCTAGAGTGCTGGATATAAAATCATATGTATCATATCAGGTGACAATGCAGACTATTACCTTTCCATTCATATCTGTATTACTGAGTAGAAATGCAGAAATGAAGAACTTCAATTGCAACCAAAAATTACACTGAATCACTTAATCTACACATTTTGACTGTAGGTATTTGTACTTGGTTGGTTATTACTATGCTATTAGTTCTCAAGTGTTGGTATTCTTTTTATGACTATTATATTTTACAACTATGGCATTAAATCTAAAGTCTAGGTATTTCTGTGCTATTACTATATTATTTGGTCAAACGTGTAGGTATGTAAATGTTTCTACTATGATATCTTGTCCAAATTGGAATGAAATAAAAACAGACAGTTGCAATTTGCAGACTCACTTAGTCCAGACCACAACAGCTCCCTCACCCACAGCCCATAGTAAGTGGAGGAAAGCAGGGAGGTAGACACAAAGAGCCGGGAGTCTCTGAAGCCATAGCTACTTAAATGGCTGCATGTCCAGCATCTCTGGACCAGAATACCCCGTTAATGGAGCAGCTAGCCAGGCTACTGCTCTACTTTGGCCTAGTGAATAATGAATGGCATGGTGGTCCTGCATCTTGCTGTAGGCCTGCAGATGTCCACTCATTGAACGTACTGGGGTTACAGCACAGAATCCACCTGGGATAGGGTGGCCCAGAAGGGGTGAGGATCAGGGCAGATCAGGTGGTGTGACGGTGAGGTGACGGATTGGTCCGCCATCTCCCGCATTCTCCAGTTTGCCAACAACCATGAACTCATCCCGGTTCCATTCATTTGTCTTGTCTTGTCATTCATTGTTCACACCAGGTCCCAATCATCCAATTAGTATGTGTTTAAATGTTCCTCCTCTGCTCCCCTCAGTTGTGAGTCATTGTTCCCATGTC
>JACXGJ010003824.1:0-17145 GCA_016801105.1 Esox niger | reverse complement strand
GGGTCTAGAAACAATGGGGTGCTTGGATGTGGGAGTCTTCAGTGGCGGATGTCCCACTTAAATGCATGGTTTTATGAGACAACATATAGGTCTAGCATGGAGAATGAAAGGACATGTTAAATGACACATTCATACGTCTGTGTAACTTGTTTGACAGAGTGCGTTCTTTGTAGCAAGACAATGTTGCATACTGCTGCCCTGTTTATTTTGTCCAGGTGAATTCAAGCAGGTACTGTTTACGACACAGTGACTGAGGATCCTTCAGCGTCAGTCTGACTGTGATGCACCATCACTCAGCCCACCACTCTGGGGTAAGCGATCAACCTGGGTCAAACATTTTACCTTGATATAAAACACCAAAAGAGGACCTGGCGATGGAGCAGAAGGTGAAAAAGGATGGAGTGAGATATAAGGAGTAGAGACCCATGGAGCAAGAATTAAAGAAAACAGAGGGAGAACAGCCACATTAAGAAGCCCTCCACAGCTCCATGAACCATGCTAATGATGTGCTGGAGGGATAATTAGGCTCATCAGAAGGATTTTCAAAGAGTTTACATTAGCTTAATTAGTGCTAGCCGGCGCAATAACTACCACCGCTGCTGCAGCACGCACACACACGCACACAGTCGTTCAGACACTCCCCTAAGACCGAGCCCCTAGCTAGCGGGCTAACGCGCCTGAAAGAGCAAGGAAAGCAGCTTGTTTTAAAAGATAAACGCTACTGTGTAAATATATTTCCAGCAGCCATCCAGGGAGTAATCAAGTTTTAATTTAGCTGCTAATCTAATTAGTTGCTGTGACGCCCAACAGCCATCCCTGAAGTGATTTTAAAAAGGAAGAGGGCGGAGGGTTCTGCACACAGAGAGGAACTTTCTTTAAAAACCCGACCAGGCCCTTCCAGGTTTTTCTATTTGAGGAGATATCATTGTGAGAATATGCTGCCGAAGGCTCTGGTTGAAGTCAATTTAAAGACAACCATAGCTATAATGAAAGCTTTTTCCCAACATTCAACATTCAAGTTATATAACCCACATCAATATTACAATGCAGGATGTTAATCTACAATCACAATCTCAGATAGCCTTCCTTCTAATTGTCTAATTACAATAATAGTGACCTTTCCAAATCACAGAACCGGTCTGATAATCGAGGAGATAATTGCAATAATGACATTAGTTGGCAATTATTTGCATACTGTCACGTGACTTCTTCGGAACACACAAATCAAAGGCTTGGAATGGATCAGGGTTGTGTGTGTGTGTGTGTGTGTGTGTGTGTGTGTGTGTGTGTGTGTGTGTGTGTGTGTGTGGTGTTGGGGGGAGGTGTTAGGGGACCTTTTTCGCTGGTCCTCATAAGCAGCTTTGAGGTTAGGTTTAAAATAACTTTAATGTTTCTTGGTTTTGGCATTTAAGTTTAGGGTAAGACATTTGGGTTGGTTAAGTTTAGGCATGAAGGCTAGATTATAGAGGTTAGGGTTAGTGTTACGTTAACAAAATGTGTGTGTGTGTGTGTGTGTGTGCGTATGCCAGGTGAAAAGGGACTTTAACAAGCTATAGAAATGACTTAACGTGTATACCACCGCGTATGCGACCGTGTATGCATCTACACACGTATGCAAACATGTATACATGAATACGTGTATGCTGTGGAAGGCCAAGTGAGTCAAATACATGATTCATAACAGCATCGGTGGTATACGCATATAGATGCATACACGGTCGCATACGAGGTGGTATACACATTAGGTCGTTTCTATAGCTTGTTAAAGTCACTATTCACCTGCCATAGTGTGCGTATGTATGTGTGATGAGCAATGGCAAAGTGCAGCAAAGTCCAGCCACAGTGCTGAAACAGGAAGTAGAATGTGTAAGCTCTACCGGCCAGAGCAGAGCCTTTCCATAATAAACATTCCTAATGTGCCTTCCCATAGGTAGCTAACAGCAGGGACATGAACAGGTAAGGCTCAACCTATGCAAAGCACATGCCACTTTGCTATATAGTGCCCGTTCCCTTGGACAGGTGCCCATCTGTCTACACAAGGAGCATCACACACTCTAAAAGAATTGCATCGTCCATCTTTGTTACGGTTGTCATTAACTCTGATACGATATCCATCCGGGAAAGCAACTCACTTTAGACAATCTTCCGTTTCAGCACATCCCTCTTTAAAACACTGTGTACTTCGTTGGCTTACAGCAGAGGCGTCCCTAGGATCACAATACATTCAGGGCTAAGCCCAGCCCCCTGCCCCGCCCAGGACAGAAAGGACAGGGTTTTGAATGTACATGCGGAAAATGTCAATGTACACGCTATCGGCCTACACGTCTACATTGTCATAATGCATGATCGGCATTATAAATGAAATAATCAGGAACAATTTTTTTATATTGTTTTTTGGGGTCAATTTGAGGTCCGGAGCTATTCATAAAAGATCCAGGGCTATTGCCCTAGACACCGAGGCCTAACAACGACACTGGCTTACAGTAACTGGTTCCCCTCCACACTGGTATTGATCAGGCACAGATCTGGGGAAAGTAAGATACATCCTAAAGCATTGAATTTCCCAGGAGGAGTCTGGCATGTGCTGGTGGGCCAGAGAAAGTAAATGGGCAAGGTAGAAGAGCCTTCATTGGGAAGATGAATATGAACCCAATGATCACTTTTAAAAGGATAACCATCTGTGCAACACCCCTTCCATCAGGCCTTTATAGGAAGCAGCTAGAAAAAAGTCAAGCAAAAATCATATTATATACTGCCTGACGGATGCTGAAAGCATGATGAAAAAGATTTCCTGGTCTAATTAAACCAAATTAAAAATATAAGGCTTGAATGCCAAGTGCTACATCTGGAGAAAAACAAGGTACCCTACAACACCTGACTAATATCATCGCTGTGGTCAGAGGTGTAAAAAGTACAAAGTAAAAGTACTTGGCTGTGTTCACCAGTTTTGGGAAGTTCCTAAGGAGAAGCTAAATGACCAGGTAAACATGGTACATAACTCACCAGTGACCTTAACTAATAATTTATACTCATCCTTTTTATTTAATTGATCGCTGGATAGCACTGAACTCCCTTTACCTGGTTACTTAGATGGTCAACCCAGCTCAACCCAGTTAAGTACTTTTACTTTGCACTTATTTCACCTCTGGCTATGATGATGCATGGTGGTGGGAGCATCATGCTGTTGGGAGGCTTATGAGCAGCTATGACTGGAACACCATTTAGGATTGAGGATGAGCAGAAGAAAATTCAGAAAGTTTATTGGAGAAACCTGAACCAGAGCTTACAGGACCTCAGACTGGAGAAAGGAACAATCTTTCAGTATGAAAACAACCCGAAGTACACAGCAAATGTCAACCTGGTCTCAGAACAATTCCGTAGACAATTTTAAGTACATTTTAGCCAGGCGATTTTGTAAGATATAAAACGTTAAGTAAAATTACATTAGTCCGAATCAAGAAAAAAATTATGAAGCCGTGTTTCAAACCGGCAACTGTCCGCTTCCATGATGGGTTTGCTACCCACTGCACCAGATAGGAACCGGCAGAGCATGAATGCAAGTGGTGGTCTCACATGAATATGTTTCAAGCAATATTATTTGTAATCCTAACCCAAACCTGAACCTTAACCCCAGTGCTGTGATACCTAACCAAAACTTATTTTATCTTCAAAAACAACTACCTACTCCCTGGATCCCCTTTTTGCCACTCTCATTAAGGCCTGTCTGCCCGCTCTCTGTCCATACATTCATACATTCAAATTGTAATTTTTTCTCTCTATCATGGCATCGTCCCCTCCAGCTTTAAACATTCTGTTGTCACACCCATCCTAAAGAAACCTGGCCCGGACATTACCATTTTCAACAACTTCCGCCCCATCTCCAACCTCCCCTTCCATGCGAAAACCCTGGAAAGGCCTGTTGCCACCCAACTTCAATGCTACCTCAATAACTGTCTGTTTGAGCCTTTTCAATCTGGCGTCTGAAAATTTCACAGCACTGAAACTGCCCTCCTCAAAGTTGTTAATGACCTTCTTGTCTCTGCTGATGCTGGCGCCCTAAACATCCTTATCCTGCTTTACCTGAGTGCTGCCTTTGACACAGTCAATCACCAGATCCTCCTCACCAGGCTCAAAGCCTTGGGTGTTGAGGGAGTTGCACTTTCCTGGCTACACTCATACCTCACCAACCGTACTCACAATATATTGGTCCATGGTCATAAGTCTGACTCAGCTGTAGTCACACAGGGTGTCCCCCTGGGTTCCGTTCTTGGGCCCCTGCTCTTTATCATCTACATCAACCCCCTTGGTCAGATCCGTTACCTTAAACTGGACTTCCACTGCTATGCTGATGACACTCAGATCAACCTCAGCACTAAATTCCTCACCAACCCTCCTGTGTCTCATATCAAAACTTGCCTGGCAACAATAAAAACCTGGCTGCAGCAGAACTTCCTCAAGCTTAACAGTGACAAAACTGAACTTTTACTACTTGGTACAAAACCACCACACTAACCAAAGTCGGCACATTCACCCTCACTATTGATGACTCTGTTGTATGTCCATCCCTTCATGCAACCTCTGTGTCATACTGGACTCCTCACTCAGCTTCGAACAACAAATAAAACAGACAAATCCTCATTCTTCCACCTCCGCAATATTGCCAAGTTACAGTCTTCCCTGTCCCAGACTGCCACTGAAACCCTAATACTGGCATTCATTTCTGCCCATTTTGACCTTTGCAAATCTCTCCTTTCTGGTAATAACTCTTCATCTCTTTATAAACTACAACAAGTTCAAAATTCAGAAGCAAGACTTCTCACACACATAAAATTCTGGCAGCACATCACCCCAATCCTACAAGAGCTCCACTGGCTCCCAGTCTTGCTCCACCCAATCTCTTGGATCTTATTCCCCAATGCCATTCCATCTGTAGTTGTTTGTTATGCATGTATGTATGTATCTATTGTTATGTATGTATTGCGTCTTTGGGTCTTTGAAAAGCACTATATAAGTTTAATATATTATTATTATTATTAACCCTAACCTGAACCCCAGAGCTGCAAGACCTAACCCTAACCAAACCTTAACCCTAACCTTAACCCCAGTGCTGTTTTGTGATGCCTAACGTTAACCTAACTTTAATGTAGCAATGCATTCATGACATAATCTAGCGATCTTGGTGTTGCTGTTAGTCATCCTTGGTCGATGTATCCAGTGTGGTACAGTGGGTAATGTGACTGCCTTCTTAACTGACTGTCGCCGGTTGGAAACACATGCTTTTGTTAAAAAATATATTTATTTCTACGTTTTCATAGCGTTTGTAAATATCATACGTTTGTCTGGTGTTCGCATGTTATTTTATGTTTTAATAGCGGTCGTAACATTTTATACGTTGTAATAGCATTCGTAAGATATGTTACGTTTTAGGCATTTCATAATGTATCACACATTTTGTTGGCGCATTGTAATGTAACCTAACGTAACGTCACATATCATACAAAATCGTGTATTTTGGGATTTTTGTATAAAATTCTACATGGTTTCCTGAGACAACGTTGCTACTACAATGTTGGAGTGGATATGAGACAAATCTGTGAATGTCCTAGACTGGCCAAGGCAAAGCCCTGACTTGAATGTCTGTAGGGAAACTGGAAGATCGCTGTTGCTGACACTCCCTAACCTAACAGAGCTTGAGAGGATCTACAAGGAAAAATAGGAGAAAATGACCAAACACAGGTGTGCAAAGTGGAGGCATATTTAAGTAGAGGAAAAACCAAGAAGAATCAAAGCTGTGATTACTGCAAATGGTGCTTCTACAAATTGCTAAATGCTTAAATCATTTTTTTACTTTTCCCAGATTACTTACTATGTTCTTCAGATATTTCTGATTATTGTTTTAAATAAATTAGCACAATTTTCTACAATCATGTTTTTGCTTTGTGAATTTGAGGTACTGTGTGTCGACTGAAAAAAATGCAGGGTAATAAATTGTATTAAATTACAAATTTAGTCCACAAGAGAAGAAATTGAAGGGGTGTGAATACTTTCCAAAGGCACTGTATGTCAGCTTGCTGGGAGGGGGACATGGTGGGAGGCTGAAGGTGGTGGGGGAGGTATGCAGGGAGGAGGAGGAGGGGTTTTAGGGGCTCCCAACACTTGCCACTCAGTCCTCCAGCAAGGGGGCCAGGGGCTTCATTAGAGGGAGCCAGAGGCTGACCTCGTCTGCCGTGGGGCACAGGCCGTGGGGGTTGGGGGTCCGGGGGGGCTCACCGAGCTGCTTCTCCCCTGGGTTCCCCTACCCGACCTCCCGGCTCTCAAGATGGGCCAGAAAAATCAACAGCGCTCCCCTTTGAAGCTGTCTCCTCCTCTGTCTCATTCTCCGCTCCCTATCTCCGTGGACCTCATGAATCATTCATCCTAAGCCCTGTCCTCCACCCATTCGTCCCCCCTACCGACACTATTTTTTCACTTAAATTTTTTTGGAGGAGGTTCTGCAATTTCAAACAAAGATATGGCGATGAAACAGACAAACTACAAAGGAGGAAGGAACGCCCCATTAATGTCACTGCTCCTCCGTGTATCCCATTAATGGAAATGTTTGACAAATGACTTTACACGGCTGTGCAGCTGATTTGGCAGTAGGGGGAATGACGCAGCTCCAAGCAGCCAGCCACATTCCTGACTCTCTACCCTACTATGCATTTAATCAGCTGCAACTAATGAGCAGGAGATGGAGGCTCAAATGAGGTAAAACAACACAGAGAGATGAGAAGCTTTGTGGAGAATAAAGGAACACAGATAACCAGATAAATCAATTAGGCTGGGTTATAATCTGACGAGAGTCATTCATTAAATGGAATAATTGGTTAGGAGCTGAAGCAGCTAATTGCAATAATGAAACCAAATGTTTTACATAAAAGTGAAATAAATGAATCTAGATAGGCTGCATGAAAGAGGATCTAGGAAAGAATTCGGGCACAATTTCAAAGATGGTGTTACTGAACACTTCTATGCCCTGTGTGAAGAGAGTTGCTGGTCTGATGTGAATCGCAAATAATGTTTTCAACGTTCTGTGCCAATGAAGGCAAATAGAACGCATTTTCTGCTTACAAGAACTGTGAAAAGACAGTAAGAAAAGGAAAAGTTAGTTTGTGCAGAAGCATATGAAAAAACATGGCTTTCCCAAGGGTCAAAAATTAGATCAAAGTGTTGTAAATTAAATAATGATGAAGAGGACAAAGTTTTGCAGTAAAAATGGGAATGAGTGGAGGACTGTGAAAAATGTCCTATGCTACACAAATGTAAAAAAAGCTGATAATGGTGATTTAAAACCATTTATAGGGACAGTTGAGCATGACCTGATTTGAACTTGTTTTTCACAGGCAAAGATGCAAAATAACAATAGAAAGTATATGATTCAGGCACTATTTCCAATCACATTTTTATATAGGTCATCTTAACCACCAGAGGGAGTTTGTTAAACCAATGAAACCATTGAAAGCTTTAAATTAATAATCCATGTGGACATACAGTTAAGCCCAGAAGTATTCATACCCATGCCAGGATTTGAGCAATATAAAATTTGTATTTGATCAATAGGTTTCTTCTTGCTGTAAATGACACTAACAAGTGACAAAACAAGGTAAGACATTGTGCTGGAGATACAAATGAATAATATAACTATTTTAGTATTTTCAAATGATTTAGAAAATTTGAGTTTCTATACAATTTATAATGGTCTTGTAATTTCCACCATGAGAGTGCATTCTAATCACATATAGATTTAGTGCATTCCAATCATCTACAGTGCCTTGCAAAAGTATTCACCCCCTTGGCTTTTTACATATTTTGTTACATTACAGCCTTTAGTGCAATGTTTTTTTAGTCTGAATTATATTTGATGGATCAGAACACAATAGTCTGAAATGAGAAAAATATATACATAAAACTATTTTTTTCATGTGCATATAAAAAGCCCATAAAAAGCTCCGGTGCAACCAATTACCTTCAGAAGTCACATCATTAATTAAATGATGTCCACCTGTTTGCAAGCTAAGTGTCACATGATCTGTCAGTACATATACACACCTTTTTTGAAAGGCCACAGAGGCTGCAACACCCAAGCAAAAGTCACCACTAACCAAACACTGCCATGAAGACCAAGGAATTATCCAAACAAGTAATGGACAATGTTGTTGAGAAGTACAAGTCAGGTTTAGATTCTAAAAAAAAAAATCTTTGATGATCCCCAGGAGACATGGTACATTTTGAGTTTGCAAGAAGGCATGGAGGAAAGTGCCCCCGGCCATCTAAGAAAACACTGTCTGGCGCAAACCCAACACATCACATCACCCAAAGAACACCATCCCCACAGTGAAACATGATGGTGGCATCATTATGCTGTGGGGATGTTTTTCAGTAGCCGGGACTGGGAAACATGTCAGAGTTGAGGGAAAGCTGGATGGTGCTAAATACAGGAATATTCTTGAGCAAATCCTGTACCACTCTGTGCAGGATTTGAGGTTCACCTTCCAGCAGGACAATGACCCTGAACACACTGCTAAAGCAACACTTGAGGGGTATAAGGGGAAACATGTAAATTTGTTGGAATGGCCTTGTCAAAGCCCAGACCTCAGTCCAATAGAATATCTGTGGTCAGACTTAAAGACTGCTGTTCACAAGCACAAACAATCCAACTTGAAGGAGCTGGAGCAGTTTTGCAAGGAGGAATGGGAAAAATCCCAGTGGTAGGATACGGCAAGCTCATAGATACTCATCCAAAGCGACTTGGAGCTGTGATTGCTGCAAAAAGTGGCTCTACAAAGTATTGATTTTAGGGGGATGAATAATAATGCACATTGATTTTTTTTTCAGTTATTTTGTCCTATTTGTTGTTTGCTTCACAATAAATAAAAAAAACATCTTGAAAGTTGTAGGCATGTTCTGTAAATTTTATGATGCAAATCCTCAAACCATCCATGTTAATTCCAGGTTGTGAGGCAAAAAAACACAAAAAATGCCAAGGGGGTGAATACTTTTGCAAGACACTGTATACTCAATTGCATGTCAGGGCAAGTCTAGTTCAGTCGGCCCACAAAAGAAAGTGATGCCCTCTCGAGATTCCAACCCAGGTCACCCATGTGAAAGGCTGTGTCGTTAACTACTAGACTACAGAGCGGAACATTTTATGGGTGTCAGTATAGCATCTTGTGTCTACTCTGGACAAATCCTCATTTGCCACTGGCTGTTTCAACTGCAAATTGACCATTTATGAATGCTATTGATACAGTGAAACTGACTAACGTTTCTTACTAAGTTTACCTCCACCACGATTTGCGTCTATGAATTGTATGGTGTTTGCCACTGGACGTTTTAACAGCGTATAATATAACCCTGTAGGCTTTACCAGTATCTATTAACTTACTGGAATAGTCAAGAATTGAGCTATTGCTGGCGAGTCTGCCAAAGCTATTTCATTTCATGGAATAACAACATTTTTTTTTCCTTTCATTTGTGAATTACATTGATACTATACCTATCAATATAGGTGACGATTACGATCAAATGAATAGACGAGATAATTGTTGAATCTACCAGAAATGGTCACAATAGTGTATAACCGTAAACAGACTAATGTTTCTTATGAAATCTGCCTCCATCATAGCGTCTATAAACTGAATGGCTTTTGCCACTGGCCGTTATAACATCTTATTTGCCAGTAATAGGCTTACCTGTACCTGCTATCCTCCTAGTAATATTCATTAATAACATTCATTAGTAATATTCAAGAATTGAGCAATTTCTAGCGAGACTGAAGTTTCCATAGCCAGAAAAAGTCTCAATATAATCATATACAGTTTTAGTTAAGGCTATTTATAACGTAATTACTGTATTTTGTAGCCAGCAAATGTGTTTGTTTATCCTGACCCAAAACGCAAAAATCCACCAGAAACAGTAGAAATAAAACAGTAAACTGTTTTATTTCAGATATACTATAATGTAGATACTAAAGGTTTTAACCAGTGAAGTTTTCATCTGTACCAAATAATTCATAATGCGTATTTCGCTTTAGCTTTCTCATTCGCTCATCTTAGCCGGCTCTGCTTACACGTAAGTGCTTATGTTATTGGTGGTGGTGGTGGTAGTAGTGTTGGTGATGATGTTAATGGTAGTGTTCGTGGTGATGGTGGTGCTGGTGTTAGTGAGGGTGATGATAGTTGTGTTGGTGATGATGTTACTGTTAGTGTTGGTGGTGGTGGTATTGGTGGTGGTGGGGGGTAGTAGTGTTGGTGATGATGTTAATGATAGTGTTGGTGATGTTGGTGGTTGTTTTAGTGGTGGTGGGGGTAGTAGTGCTGGTGATGATGTTAATGGTAGTGTTGGTGATGATGTTAATGGTAGTGTTGGTGATGTTGGTGGTTGTTTTAGTGGTGGTGGGGGAAGTAGTGTTGGTGATGATGTTAATGGTAGTGTTGGTGATGATGTTAATGGTAGTGTTGGTGATGTTGGTGGTTGTTTTAGTGGTGGTGGGGGTAGTAGTGTTGGTGATGGCGTTAATGGTAGTATTGGTGGTGGTGGTGATGGTGGTGCTGGTGTAAGTGGTGGTGTTGGTGGTGGTGGTGGTGGTGGTGATTAAGTATCTCTTTAAAAAGCATAGTCTAGACCCTTGTGCAATCAGCAACTGTAGACCTATATCAAATTCTGCGTTCATAAGTAAAATCATGGAGAGAAAAATACAGTACATGATCAAATTCTTAAATGTTGTTGGACCTTTCTGTGGAATTTGAAAAACTGAAGTATCATATGGATTCATAGTTTGTAAACCAAGGAGGGCAACATTTGTTGTGAATGGTGCAATGTCTGCCATTAGTAGGTTAGTCTGCTCCTTGCTTATATTATACTGTGCGTCTCATGGCTTATGTTCACTGCTTGATGACTGAAGAGACTTTTAGTGGCATCAGGTCTTGCTGTAAGTTTGACTCTCTGAGCTGCACTTTTGCTTATTATTGAGACAAACAGTAATAGCAAAAGAGGCTTACATCGACTGTATCCCTAAAAGTTGTATTTAGAATATAGAAATCCCTCCCATCCAGCTGTTCTCATTGACTAGGTAACTGTTGGGCTGTGTTTAACATAAATAGGCTCAGCTTTATAAAAAAGTGACTCTGTTGATTATGGGAGCTGAGGATGATGTGTGGTAGAATTCTTAGTAAACAGTGTCTGTGATATGAGGGCATGACGAAGGCCAGTCTGGCACACAGCATGATGGAGACAGATCGCCACAGAGTCAGGTTGGAACCCTTAAAACTAGTGGCAGAACTTCACAATCAAAACCGTGACCCATCCCACTATCAGCTATTTCTACATCTCACACTGATGTCTTGCACCGTGAGTCTCTCCTCTTCCTCCCCTCTCTCCCTGGAGGTGCCAAAAAAACATCTTCTGACACGTGAAGGAGCAGGACCATCTGGTTCTATAGGGGCAGTGGTTGGAGCAGACGATGGTTTTGAAGCCGGTTCAGACTGGTGTTTAGGGGTTTCTGATCAGATCCTGCTCCAGGTTTTGGGAGACTCCTGCCTGGGAACTCTTGTGGGGTCATCCTGGCACATGAGAAGTTGGCTCGGGACGCCACTGAGCTGGCTACTGGCAATGCTGTTTACCAGACGTCTTGTGAAAAGTATCCCTGGTCTGGGGACAGCAGCGGGCTCCAAAGAAGACCTCTTGATTGATGTGTGTTTTCTTTCTCTTGATCAGTAATTATCTAAGATAAATCATTTAAAGTATTAAAAAGTTGATAATATCTAAGAAATCTTTTCATCTGAGATTGGCCTTCTGAGAAGAAGACAGATTGATAGATGGATTGGTGAAGGAAAGGTGTCCTTTTGAGTGTGTATAAGAAGATGGACAGAGTGAGGGGAGGGGGAGGAAGAGGAGGAACAGTAGAAGGAGGAGAGGTGTGGCTGCGAGGACTTGGGGAACCAGGGTCCTAATTGGTACTTAAACACCCCGAGCTGAGCAGCGCTGAGCAGAACTGTTGCTATCATAAGAAATTGATGAATTAACTGAGAGAGAGAGAGTAGGAGAGTGCGGGAGAGGCCTCTAAATCTTTTAAGAGGATAACTTACTTGGGCAAAACAGCTGTTTATGCATTATTTGTGCGGCGAGCCATTTACCAGCGTTTAGGATGAAACCAAGGCCCGGGCTGCAGGAGTTGCCCGCAGGGAGAGAACTGGGTCTGGGAGGACCCACAGCCTATCATTTACAGATAAGAAAGGATGAAAAATTAATTTGCTGGTAGTCATTTTAAAGACTTCGATATTGGCCTGTCAGTCTGTGGGTTTCGTTTAGTGACAAACAGCCGAAGAGGGACCAGAGAAGAGGAATGGACGGGCGGTGGGATGGAGAGGTGGAGGGATGGAAAGGGGAAAAGAGTGACATTATGGACAGAATGGCGTTCTCTTTCCAAACTTCTTTTTCTTCTGGACTTTTGATGGGATATCGGCTTCACTTTGATCTAAATGGGCAGAACAGAAACATATTGACACTTGAGAATTGTGATGTTCTTCCCAACCCCTCATAGAAAGTCACACACGTACAAATATACACACACAAACACTCATCACTCAAGTTTGAAGAAACTTCTTTGACCACATTGTAAAAGTCCATAGATTACCTCAGAAGAGTAAATAATGGTAGTAAATGAGTATAGCACATGAGTCTGAGCATTCTGAGCAAATGTCTGAGTATTCACCCCTGTACATTCATATCAGCAGTGGTAGTCTCTTTTAATTGTGTATGTGAGTTCTGGTATACAGTACATACGGTAAATCTAATCTGCCTCCCTCTATGCCTTTCTACCTGTGGCTGTCTCCATTTCTTCTCCCTCCCTCTCTCCTCACCTTCTTAATGTACATATTATGTATGTATTTGGAACATTTGAATCATAGCTTATTATTCAGTTGTGTTTGTTTGCAACATTATTGCATGTACCAATGAGCCAATGTCTCAATTCTAGGTTTTGCATCTGCATTTGGAGTCTCTTACTGGTGTCTGACAACATGACCACATAAGAAGTGTCAATGTAAGTTAGTCTTGGCATTATGAACTGGATAAAACTGAATAAATGGCATTCAGTGAGGGAAAAAAGTATCTGATTTTGAACGTTTGCCCACTGACAAAGAAATGATCCGTCTATAATTTTAATGATAGGTTTATTTGAACAGTGAGAGACAGAATAACAACAAAAAAGTCCAGAAAAATACCTGGGACCCAGAAATCTTTCTGATAGAGAGGGGATTCATGTCCAAGGCCACACAAGATGCTAACCACTAGTGTGCCTCATCTGTGAAACATGGTAGATGTGTACCTCCTACCACTATAGTGTTAGGGATGGTATGTCTGCAACTAGAACAGGAGGACAGAATCCTGGGCTGTACCGTGACATCCTGTCTGCTCAGATCAAAATAAAATGCCTTGGAACTCATCGCACAGCATGTCTCCCAGCAGCAGGACAATAAACCCAAACACACTGGCATAAATACCAATAGTTTCTCAGGGCCGAATTATTCTTGACTGGTCAAGTCAGCTTACCTGCTCTAAATCCAATTGATGATATCTTCCACATGTTGAGAATAAGTCTAGGCAAAAAGGTCCTAAAACAAATGCATAGTCAGGAAAGGTATTTAGCATTTGTTGATGGCTATATAGGTTGTGGACTTCAAACGACAATTGAAATACCGAACAATACTACTTCAATGCTACCTAATGGTAATCCGTCTAAATGCTTACACAACCTTAATATGCGACTCAAAAACATTGGTTCTTCCGATATGGTTGAGAATACCGTGAAATTAAAGCAGAACATTTGTACCATAACCCTGTTGTCATTGGATCATGTCTAAGTCAGTGCAACCACCAACCAAAATGTATGTACCAGACAGAAATGGAAGATACATCACTGTCCACAAACTTTTGGAGCACACTGTCTATCTCACCTGATTCTCTGTTCGCTACCTTCTCCCTGTCTCCTGGTATATACACGTGTGTCACCTGCTTTTCTCTTCCCCCTCCCTCTCTCCTCTCCTCCCTGTCGGCCTGCTGAGTGCCTGAGGGCTACAGACAGCTGGCTGTCAGCTGCCTGTGATCCTGATAGAGGCTGATGGAGAGAGCTTTGTCTCTGTTTGTTCACCTTAACCACTGTGTCTCTCACAACCACCTAGGAGTGACCAGACACACACTAAGACACACACACACACACACACACGCAGACACACTGAAACATAGACCTGAGGAGCTCAGAAGGCACTCACACAAGACACTGCAAGGCCGAAGAAATACAGATACTGGACTGGAGGTACAGTGAATTATTTGAAATAAGGGCCCAAAAAGTAGACATTGATTTAATGTCATTGCTGATCAAATATAAAGTGGATTGCTAAACATAGGATATGGATACTAGAACATCTGTTAACGGTGTCACTGCCGGGACAGGTAACAGAAAGAATGCCAATCAGATGTCTTAAAATAGAGGGATACATCCTCGTTCCCCCAAAATGAATGAACTCCCAAAATCGATAGTTCGAGATCAAAGTGATGTGGACCGATAGATGTTGATCAGACTGAAGACAGAGATTTAGAGGACAATGATGGGTAGATGTCACATTTTTATATTTCCAACCCTCCTCACACTTTCGTCTTCTTCTCGTTGTGTCCGTGGAAAGACTCCACATAATGAGAGTACTAATGGCCCCTTTGTCTGGAATATCATCATTCCACTCGGAACGCTCGGACCGTCGGAGAAGCCTGGGGTGAGCTGTGATTAGCCAGCAATTTATTCCGTGGCTCCGATTGAGGAGAAGGGTCTGAAATGGTAATGTGTTTAAATGTCAGTGGAAAGGTAAGGATCTCATCAACCTTTGGTCACCCAGCCGCTTTGAATATTCTTATTGGCATCATGTATTAGTAATGAGATTTGAAAAGTAAGTCAAATTTAACCTTCGCTGTACCTGAAAAACCATGAATATTAACAAGGCCTATTATGTGTACATGATCTGAAAGAATTTAACCCACCACTGCCTCCACCCCACTCCTCCTCCACCCCCTCCCTCCCCGACTTAGGGACCGGTAGAGGAACCTGTTTACCATAAGAAAATGGTGTTTGCCAAGTCTCAGGGCAGGCTGTGTGGCTGGCTGGATTAATGCTCCATGGAGGAGCTGGGCCCTGAGAGGGCTGTCACATCCATCCACACAGATAGCAAAGGCAGGGGACAGTAAGAAGATGTTTGCCCTCTTACACACGCTGAGTGGTGACTGCTTATCATATGCAAACATACAATCTGAATATCTACTGTGATTTGGTTTTCCGACCTCTCTGATCCACCCATTGTCTTTTCTAAACTAGGGTTATTCATATGGTGAATATAGATTTCTTTATGAACAACTGTGTGTGTGTGTGTGTGTGTGTGTGTGTGTGTGTGTGTGTGTGTGTGCGTGTACTTGTGTGAATGTGGCATAAAAGTGGACTCAGGGCCTCCAGAGCCCATTACTCCCAGGGGATTCTCTCTTCCTCTTATCCCAGATAATGTCCACCAGCTTGGGCCTGTCTTCATGAAAGCCTGGCCTCCCTCTCTCTGCTGTGATCCTGTGCTAAGCCGGTAACGGCCTGGGCCTTATTATGTCTGCTTATTGATTCATTGCTGATCCTCTCTCATTAGCTATGGATAAAGTCATAATCCTACAACCTGAGGGTCATTCCTCATCCTCAGTCTGCTCCTTTAGGGGGTTCTTTTTTCATGGTGAAGTCTCCTATCCCGCTGGCTTTGGTCCAATAAGATACTCTGATGGGAGATTGACACTCTGTCTGTCTGTCTGTCCAGCAGAACATACAAATGTCACCAGTCCAGATACATGTCTTTGTTTTTCCCTGCTTCCCCCTGTCCTCCTTCACATTCCGCTTTATCCTCTTTCTCTCTCTTTCAGTCTGTCTATTCATGCCTTACGCTCTCTCTCTCCCACGGTCCGTCCGTCCCTCCATCCAGTCTTTTTTTTTCTCTATTTCCCTGTCTTTCTGCCTGCCTGTCAATCAAGCCATTTATTTGCCGTCTTTCGTCTCATCCTCCATGCCGTCCTCAGGAGGACTCTATGAACCCCAGGTTCATGAGGGCGGTGATTTCTCCCTCTGTCCTCCCGGTGAGCTCGGAGCAGGGGTATTGATCGTTCAGGGGTCTCACTCACAATGCGGCTGGGCTGGCTGGGCTAGGCCTGCATCTTTCAGAGGGCCAATCGATATGCTCCCTTTTCTCCTGTTCAAAGCTCTTTATTCACAGAAACAAACAGGAGAGGGGAAGACGTGAGGTGGGAGAGAGAGTGGGGTATGGGAAGGATAGAAGGGGGGATAGAGAGGAGCACAGGAGAGAGGGATGCGGAGCAGGAGGGGGAGGGAGGAGGATTTGGGGGGAGGAAGGGGAGAAGGAGAGGGAGGACTGGGAGGAGTGGGAAGAGGGACATGTTGAAGGGACAAGGAGAGAGAGGGGGTGGGAGAAAAAGCGGAGGAGGTGGGGGGGTCAAGGGGGAGGAGAGGGAGGGGAAGGCAGCTCTTTCCCGCTTTTTTATTCCTTCTCAATTCTTGTCTGGTTTCACGGTCTGGATGGGGATGAAAGAAAAGGGGGCGATTAGGGGTGTATGGGTTGAATTAGCATTCCGAAAGACGTTTACGGGTATTAAGAGTACATAGGTTAAATTAGAGTGGGCCAAAAAACGTTAAGGTGTATAGAGGGTTCATGGGTTAAATTAACGTTGCGGAAGATGTTTAGGGGTGTAGAGGGTTAATGGGTTAAATTAACGTTGCAGAGATGTTTAGGGGTGTAGAGGTTTCAATGGTTTAATTAGCGTTGCAGAAGATGTTTAGGGGTGTAGAGGATTTGTGGGTTAATTTAGCGTTGCAGAAGATGTTTAGGGGTGTAGAGGATTCAATGGTTAAATTAGTGTTGCGGAAGACGGTTAGGGGTGTAGAGGTTTCAATGGTTAAATTAGCGTTGCAGAGATGTTTAGGGGTGTAGAGGGTTAATGGGGTAAATTAGCGTTGCAGAGATGTTTAGGGGTGTAGAGGGTTAATGGGGTAAATTAGCGTTGCAGAGATGTTTAGGG
>JACXGJ010003823.1:0-43425 GCA_016801105.1 Esox niger | reverse complement strand
TGGGGGGGGTTAAGGGAATGACAGTATCATTGGTTCACAGTCATAGTCTGTTGGAACTAAGGGATCCAGCCACGCAACCCTGCCACGACCATGATTCATTCAGCACTTGCTCCCATCCACAGTGATTTACAGGAACAATTACAGAAAAGTGCCTTGCTCAAGGGCACCACAGGATATTCTGTTGTTGTACCCTCTCGGGCCTGGGATTAGAACCAGTGACCTTTCAAGTTCTATTCCAGTGCTCTTGACCACTACACTGTCCACAGTCGTGTTATCCTGCCCGGTCACCAGGTAACCAGTGAAAGCAAACACTGCCTGGGTCAGAACTCTGGTTCAGGCTGGCAGAACACTGAACCATAGAAATAGCAAAAAGAATAGAGAGTAAACTAGAATCTGTTTACCAAGGTTACACATTCCTAACTCCGAGATTCACATTCAGTGAACTGCTTTAGCAGACTCCATTGTCATCAAAAACGACTTCTAATCAAACTCATGTCTTAGAACCGTATTCCCAATACAGTGTGCTGGTTCTGAGTAAGGCCCACAGTCCTCGGACGCCACATACAGTGGAACTGGGAGGTTGCGTGGCTGAGAAACAGCACCACTCGAGGAAGAAACTACAGCAGCGCCCTAGCTGAGGCATAGCTGAGTTCTGAAGCATCTCACTGGGGCTGAAACCCGATCCATGTCGGCGCCTGGAGGCGGTAACGATAAGACGTGCATCACGTCGACAGGCAGGGAGGTCGTGTCTGATACCCATCGCTGGACAGGGCACAGGGAGGGAGGACATGTTAGACAGGTGGGGTGAGAGGGAGTGAAAGAGAGGGAGGAGAGTGTGTGTGTGTGTGTGTGTGTGTGTGTGTGTGTGTGTGTGTGTGTGTGTGGTGATTGTAGACAGGTTTTCACAGGCACACGTCTCAGTGTGTAATCAGACTGTCGGTATGACCACAATCTCCAAGGCTTCTCAGGACATGCTCTGTTGGCACCCCGGAGAGCTGTGTGAGGAGACAGTCAGGTAGGGCCAGTGGCCATACAACTGCCAGAACACTCGATGGCTTGTCCAACAGATTATAGCGAACCGCTAACTTAAAAAAGAGAACAAAAGGTCCCGCTCCAGCAACAGCCTAGCAGAGGCCTCCATGAAGCTCACGTGCGCATTTTCTTCCAGAGGATGTGTGCACTGGAGGGGGACAAATGAGCTTTGTTGAGTGCCCCACTTGATTGTGCCTTCAGGTTGGATATCCTGAAATTCATTGCTATGACAAACGAGGCATGGGCTTTTTAGAGCAATGTATTATTCAATTCAGAAGGACCCCGTTGCCATGCCACCACCAGCAGGGCTAGCCTCAAACAGCCTTATTCAATTCAGAAGGACCCCGTTGCCATGCCACCACCAGCAGGGCTAGCCTCAAACAGCCTTATTCAATTCAGAAGGACCCCGTTGCCATGCCACCACCAGTAGGGCTAGCCTCAAACAGCCTTATTCAATTCAGAAAGACCCCGTTGCCATGCCCCCACCAGTAGGGCTAGCCTCAAACAGCGTTATTCAATTCAGAAGGACCCCGTTGCCATGCCACCACCAGTAGGGCTAGCCTCAAACAGCCTTATTCAATTCAGAAAGACCCCGTTGCCATGCCCCCACCAGTAGGGCTAGCCTCAAACAGCGTTATTCAATTCAGAAGGACCCCGTTGCCATGCCACCACCAGTAGGGCTAGCCTCAAACAGCCTTTCCAACTGGAAAACAGCCTCCATCCCTTCTGCCTTTCCCCTTCATCGAAGCCAGAAGGTTTTTGGACGCCGAACAGCTGTTGATTCGAACAAATAAACAAACAGTTGTAGAGCTGGTAGCGATTGGAATTACGCTGATGTGGTAATACGACTTATCAATTTAAATGGTACAAAAAGATCAAGGGTGAAATCCTGGTAAAAATATGTTGATCTTATCTCAACCTGTTGAATTTCTGGCATGTTGGGTGACAGATATGGGCTTCACCTTAAAAGCCACTACACTTCAACTTGCCTGTACACTCATTACAAACACAAAAGTTTGTTTTTCAG
Organism: Esox niger; assembly: GCA_016801105.1. Taxonomy (NCBI): domain Eukaryota; kingdom Metazoa; phylum Chordata; class Actinopteri; order Esociformes; family Esocidae; genus Esox; species Esox niger. The sequence goes on along the minus strand of JACXGJ010003823.1, from coordinate 41,366 downwards.
AAAACCTGAAATCCGTGTTCCCCAGCCCCAACCCTATCCTCGACCTCCATAACCGAATCCTAGCACCTCGCCCTAAAACTGACCAGTACTGCCTGGACCTTAAAGTAACCCCAGTTCTAATACAAACCCCCAAAAATATTCACCCTACACATAATCACTAAGACAGAAATTCTATTTTAGAGATTCCAATTTGAGGAACAGCAAAAAATGTAATAAAAACGTGTGGCAACAAAACCGAAGGTTTTACTATCTCTCTGTTGGGCCATCTGGCATCTCACACACACACACACACACACACACACACACACACACACACACACACACACACACACACACACACACACACACAAAGCACGCACACACACACACACAAAGCGCGGACACACACACACAAAGCGCGGACACACACACAAAGCGCGGACACACACACACACAAAGCGCGCACACACACAAAGCGCGCGCACACACACAAAGCGCGCACACACACAAAGCGTGCACACACACAAAGCGCGCACACACACAAAGCGCGCACACACACACACACACACACAAAGCACAAGCGCGCGCGCACACACGCCCACACACACGCGCACACGCACACACACACGCGCACACGCACACACGCGCACGCACACGCACACAAGCGCACACACACACACAAGCACACACAAGCAAGCACACACAAGCAAGCACAAGCAAGCAAGCACAAGCAAGCACACACACACACACACACACACACACACACACACACACACACACACACACACACACACACACACACACACACACACACACACACACACACACACACACACACACACACACACACACACACACACACAGTCCATCCACTCATCCATCCCATCTTCTGGCAGTCCGACATGCAGCCTGGTCCGACATGCAGCCTGGTCCCTGGAAAGTTGGAGCCCGCCGTGGGCACAGCTTACGCAGTGGAATCGGTGCCGGCCCACACCGCACGCAGCCGAGCCCCACGTTCTCAGTGCAGACTGGTGATGTAACCGCTACGGCTTTAACTGGACCACGTGGAGTTGTTTCCGAGTCCCCAATGGCACCCAATTCCCCCCACAATGCACTTCTTTCAACTACCAGGACTTGATCATATCTATGCCGGGGCCCAGGTCAACGCACTGCACCGAGGGTCCATTTGGACCACGTCCCCTCCGTTTGGAACGCAGGCTCCCACACTTCCTCCGGACGGCTCAAGGAAGGGGGGGGGTTGCAGCTCGCCAGCTGGCGCACAGACCCCAGTGCGTTTAAATGTTTGTGTGTGGTGGTGATTGGAGGACGGTAAACAAAGCGCTGAGTGCTGACAGAGCGCTGAGCCTCGACACGTCAGCCTCGCGGGCGCCGCTGGATGAGCCAAAGAACGCTGGAGAAAAGCGGAGCTAATTAAGAGGTGAAAACGACTGGAGGGTTTAACAGACACGTTCACGGCACTCTAGGACAAGACGGAGGGGAGGCGGGAGGTCGGCTTATTTCACAGACAACGCGGTTAACGAACGGATAAAGTAGATTTCTCTACAAACCTCAGGCTAAGGCATGTCATTATTAAGTACATTTCCCAGTTGCTCCGGCCCACGAGTGATCTAAACTGGGCTGGTCCACTAATCCCCGGACCGCTCAACCGTCATCGGTCCTGGTCAGAAGCCAAACTGCTTTGTGACTGAGGCTCTTGTGGGAACGCGGCTGTGTCAAATGTCATCGCCAGACCGTTTGATTGACCGGCTCCCCGGGAGATGGACATAACAAACCCAAAAGCGCTTGGCACTGCCCCCCTTTTGGATTGAGCCAATGCAACCCCAGTTACTCTCGGAAAATTCCTGTGGGATAATGGATCACAGTGGTAGTTTTGAAGGTCTCACAAACACAAAAAGGAGCCCTAACGCCTCTAGGACAGGACTGTAAGATTGATATTGCCCGGGGGGCAGCATTTGGTTTCAACAAGGTCCAGAGGGACACCCTAAAAACTTGTTCTTGATAACCAACGTTGTGATTTTGAAGCTCCCCAATTATCAACCTTTCATTTCGTTCCTCTTTATCTTTGAACCTTCATTATTTCATAAAGGTTATTCAAAAAGTCATTAAGTTCACGTTTGTCCACAACAGCAACAACACAGACGTCTCTGATCTCCACTGCCAAAACCATCATCCTGTCTTAAAGTAATAAATTCACTGGGGAAAACATTTTGGAATTGACCTGGTGTCACCCGGCCATGTGGCACATGCATACAGGACTCAAGACGTTCCTTCGTGCTGGTCCAATGGGGAGGGTTCAACAATTACTTCTGATATCCCTCAACAGTTACATTTCTTTTCAATAAACGTTCCTGAAACGTGTACTTGAAGGCTCCGAGTTGACCGGCCCACCTGAGAACGATTCCTGCTATTTCTGGACCCAAAAACCGGAGACAGACGGCCAACACAAACAATCTGGTCCCATCCCCCCTCCGCCGGGCTTAAACAGGCCCCAGCCGTAAAGAAGTGGTATCTTCGCCTGAAATGACGTCCTGATTCATTCAGGCAGGCGACTGGGGGGACCTGAGGAACCCCCACCACCACCACCACCACGCTCCACAGCAGAACGAGGCTGAACTTGGAAGACGGACGTCCGTGAGCTTGCAAGGGCCAGATAGCATCTGATGTTTGTGCAGCCATTCTGTGCGCTATTAAAATGTTCATTTAGTGGTTATGAATCACCCTCATACCAGAGGGCTGTAGAATGCTTGTCATTTTGCGCTGCGGAGTGCGGTTCTGGAAGAAGGAGCTGTGGGATGGCCTGGTCCGTTACTTCTTGACCCTTACACAACATCTATTTACATTTGAGTCATTTAGCAGACACTCTTACTCAGAGAGACTTATAGTAAGAGTGTACATTTTAAAAGAGCTAGGTGAAACAACCGCACAGTTAGTTAAGTGCATTCTAATCCATTAATGCAATGGTCAGTGCTGGAAAGAAACCATAAAAAGAATAAATATTAAACTTTGAAAGTAAGCAAAATACAACAGAAGTTGTGACAGTGGAACTACATTAAGAACCCTATCATAAGGTGAGTTTTAAGATGTTTTTTTAAGATGGGTAGAGACTGCTTTCCTAGCCTGGTCTCAGTGTTACAGATTCAGAATTTCTCAGCCAATCTGTCCGAGAATCGTATATGCAGCCCTGCGTCAACCTGACCAAAGGGCCGGGCGTCAGAACAATTACTTTATGCCGATGTAATTACTTCCTCGGTCTGCAATCACCCAGGGTAATTCAAGCATAGGAAGAGCTGAAGGGGAGAGGGCTTCGCTGCAGAGAGATGGGAGCGCTGCTAAACTCAAACAGGCTTTCGTTTTGCCAGCTCCTGTTCCCCTTCAAGGGGAACCTAATCTCAGCCGACCTGCCGGAAGAGTGAAATATGGCTCCGCTCCAAAATAATGCGTCAAACTGGGACGAGGAGGTCGTTTGGGACAGTCTGAAGAAACATCTGGTTGATGACCAGGTTGGGTGGACCCTGGAGGCCCGGGAACTGTCTGCGGACAGATGCTGTGCTCCGTCACACTAAATGGGTTGGGACTTAGGTGAAGAACTGATCTTTAAATGGCGATAAGGCAATGCTTCAAGCAGACAATTTGCCTGTGTGACAATAAACAGGTGTACTGCAACACGGTGTGTGTGTGTGTGTGTGTGTGTGTGTGTGTGTGTGTGTGTGTGTGTGTGTGTGGGGGGATTCTCTGCCTGAAGTAAATCAATCGTATGATTGGACAAGAGGGGGAGAGAGGAGGGGTGGGGGAGGAGCAATAACGAGCTGGTTACCTTCTGCGGTGGGCGCTGCTCCACTCTGGGCCTCGGCCAGGCCTTCGTATTCCCCCGCCTGGGAGTGGCTCGGCTCGGCATCTGCTGTGTAGACAGGAAGTAAACCAGAGTGAGCTGGGGGGGTGGAACGTTACCTGACTAACTCGCAAAACAAGGGCTACCTGACCCACAAACAAGGGCTGCCTTTTAGGCGTCTGCAAGGAAACCTGGCAATATTAACTAGCGTCAAACATTTCAAATAACGTACATGCACCCGGAAATATCTTTAAGTTCACAGATCAACATGTCTCTGTCAGGGGAATGTGATCACATCCTGTTACAGGACGAAGTCCAGCGAAGCGCGATCTGAACAACTGTCACTGGAACGTCTCGAAGCTTGAAGGAGCACAAAAATTCCCAGGAAGAAGCCATAAACCCTTTAAACATAACACATGTATCCAAAACCTTCATTTAATGCAGCTGCTTTGTGGTGAAGGCTTTAGTATGACTAGAGAGAGACACCATTTCATGAGAACTGTCATGCCAAAAGTTAACAAACAACCAGGTTTTGATTACACTATATTGTATTTGCTCCTCATAATTCTGCAAACAACAGTACTGGTCAGGCTACACAATGAAGACTGCGTGTGTCTGGCTAGATATTACTCAGTCCTGTCAAAGGCATCAGTGTATTTGATTGCCATTAGACCAACATACTATAGCTGTCACATGCCTCACTGCCACAACCATGAAAACCATTGCAGATGTGCAGTGGTTAACATTCTAGGTCAAAACCATAACAGAAAATTTCTTAAAACATCGTTGCTGATTTGATCCAAGGAACACGACATCCAAAAATTCAATGGAATAACTTCTTGTTATGAAAGCTTCCCAAGGTCCAATGGTATTTCTAGGTTCTATGCCATAAGACCACAGTACTTCATGAGTAACTTCATCAAAACGTGCCAGGTCAAGCACAGAACATTACCGAAAATCTGAAAGCGTGCTATGCAAGTGCAGTAACTAAGTAATACTGTGTCATTTGCTCCCATTATTTTAAGTAGATCCAACATCTCGCCCCGTCTTTGTAGTGTCGATGTCATGACTCTTGTCTAGGGCACTAAAGCCTGTTCAGATACAAGGTTCCACTTGGAACACAGACAGGGTTTAGCCTGGCTCCCACGGTCTGGTTAAGTCATGCTGAAAAGCACAGCAAGGTTCTGAGAGCAGCACCTCATGCAAATTCCATACATGCAAGGCCATTAATTTGACTGAAATCTACCACTGCAACGGTCCCTTTAACACAATCCCAAACCAATTATGTCAATCAAAATATTTTCGGCCTCTCATTTTTCATTGTAACCAGACTTCAGAACTTCAGTCGAGTTGTATTTCAGTCCAGAATTTTTTTTAGGGGGGGGGGGGGCAAATAAATAGAACATTAGAGTTTTTTTGCATTAATGCTAACCGTTTTCCTTTTCTATAATGACTGCAATTGTACTCAAATATCTCGTGTTGATAAATGTAAAGGCCTTTCCAGACAATGTGATTAATTGAGAAGCTCGAATTCATGTAATGTAGCCAATATCTAATCAAACTGAACGCACCCAAGAATATTATTCCTGGAAGGAAACTAGTGCACTCCAGCCCGTGTTCATGCATACTGTATTGGTATCAGAGTGATTCTCCACAGGGATATCCCAGGGTATGGTGTTCAGTGTCTCTGTCACAAATGGCACCCTTTTTCCCATGTAGCGCACTGGCTATACTTAGATGAGTGCTCAGTATAGGTTATAGGCTGTCATTAGGGATGCATGCTTCATCCATATGTCCTGAACAGGGATGATGAGATATGGCTGGTAATGCAGCCAAGGTCCACACGGGGGGGGGGGTTTGCTTGTCAAATTACCGTCCCACTGTTGTGGAAATACGCCTGGGATTTGTTTTACAATGTCTACAAAACAAACACACTTTTTTTGTTCCCCCCCAGAAAGTTTACCTCAGAAATGAGACAATGTGATTTCTAGCAATGGAACCAGGTACAAGAACTGAAGGAAATGGCTGCTTATGCATTTGGCCAGGCGATGGCTTTTTTTTGCTGCGGAGAGAGGAAATCTGAACACTGACCTTGGTAGAAAAAAGTTCCTCTGTGTCCCAAGGATGGGGGGGTGACGGGGAGATTAATGTATATCTGTCATAGTGCAGGGAGGCTAAGTAATTTATGTTTGCCAAGTAACAGATTGAGACACAGAGCAGATAATTGTTTCAGTATTACAACTACTCCTTGAGACGACGTACTTCAGTTCCCGCGCATGTAAGTAATGTGTCTAGAGGCTGAAAGACTCTCAGGTGCTTAGTCTTCCAGCTCACAAGCCAACTGCTGCTCAGTGCTTGCAACTTTACGTTTTTATCAATACCAGCAGTGTTCCGTTAACTCTTAAAGGCCCTTGGGAACATGACCCAAGACACAACAAATCCCTCCCTTGATAAGCACCAGTATTAATAAAATGACTAAATACCATGTGCAGACACACAGACAGACAGACAGACACAGGGGAAGACAGACAGAGAGACACAGAAAATAGCAGACTCTACAGAGACTCAACAAAAGAACGAGGGCATCAAAGACGCAAGAGTGATTCGTTAGCTGATCTGATTCGTTAGCTGAGGATTCCCTTCCTCAATATCCAACCCTGCTGGGAATGGCCTGGGTCTTGCCAGCCACTCAAAACGCTGAGACAGGAAGCAGCAGGGGGGCAGCAGGAGGGGGGGGGCAGCGGAGGGAGGGGGGAGTTTGCGGATGGAGGAGGCCAAATGGCCTCCAGCCAAACACGGAGCTAAACCGGGCTCCAACACGGGGAACAGCAGACCTCCTTGGGCTGGCCTAAGATACAGGAGCTTGTTAACACTCCTTGTGCCCCTGAGAAAAACCGTTCTGACTGTGCATGTATTGCTCACGGTGGTTAAAAAACAAAAATATACCAAATTTTAAGTGTTTGCTGTGGTCAACAGATTTAGGCCATTTTAAGACAGGCCACAATCCACGTGCGAGCAAAGCCGGGCATTGCACCCCCAGATAGAATCTGTGGCCCCCTTGTTTCCCCTTAAACCCTGCAAATAGCGTATGAATTAGATATGCGCCCCTATTGATCCTGGAACCCGTCATGTTCTAACACAACCACGGAACCCATGGGTGACTCAAGGGTCAGATCTGGATGCCCTCGGGTTGGGCACAAACAGGTACCCTGAGAACGGACCGCTACACATTTCACCACACACAGATATTCCTCGCAGGTGGAAAGCTGGGCCTACCTGGGCCTCTCTCCAGTGGCCCGCCAGCAACTTCTGTTATCAGGCCATACAGGTGCACAGGCCTAGTTAGAGCCCAATCTAAAACGTCCCCAGGAGACCGGGCATAGTTGGGGCCCATTCCTGCGTTAATCATGTACCTCATTAAATCCACCCCTCATTTAAGGTTTTCCCAATATTTCATACATTATCATGTACAGAGGCACTCATCCAATAACCACGTTCTGAAAAGTGAGAAAAACGGCGGCCTCGAAAGGCAGAACATTCTAAACAATCCGGTTTATTAGCTATTAACAAACCTACGCACGCGCGCCAAAATCGTCACACGGCAATTGCTTTAAATTGTCCATGACACAGAACGGCAATTTACATGAGCCTGTGCACTTAGGGTGTGGGAAAAACGTTCAGGATGAATGGCGGTGAGAAACATCATGTTCCCAATAACGCTCCTAACAAAAACAAACAAATTCTGTTTTTCTGAAAAACGAATGGAGTCGTCCCAGAACGTGCAACACAATGGAGTAAGGAGTTACAAAACCAGGGCTGTAGAAAAGCGCAAACAGGAATACATTAACCGTAATAAATTACAGTACGTTAATATAATAGTATTAATTGGGTGTTGAGAAAGTTACAAGTCCCCAATGTACAGTACATACACACACTAACCCAACGCTATTACCCCATGGCTCCCTGTCGCTTCACTTGCCCGTGAGTAAGCGGGACAACGTTTTCGTAGCAGATTAATTTATTTTGCCTGGTAGATGCTTGTCATTCGGAACGTCTCGTTAACGTCAGTTTTTCTAGCAGTCTCAGAGTTTGTTTTCTTTATGTCGGCCTGGCTCTGCGACGCCTGAAGAACTGAATTCTCAATTCGTCAGTGTGCATTCATTCCAGATATTCAAATCTGAGTAGGTATTCATCAGACTGGTACACCAAGGGCGATGTGGAATACTGTATTATGACTCTGCAAGTCTCATCGACATTCAGGAGCAGTTCTAATTGAACTTCGCGAACAAGCCCCGGAAGTTCTCAGAATGGATCAAGTCAAGCATGCCGCACTGGAAATACAGCAAAAGGCCTTTGATTTCAATCAAGCGGTCGTTTTTTTTTCTTCTGCCAAACGTAATTACATAGCAGTGGAACAAACCGACTCCTCAGATCTTCCACAATTACGGGGATAACCAAAGGCTCTCTCCGCAGACATAAACTGCACTCCGCCAAACGCGCAAGCTTCTGTGTTTATCGTCAGGAATTCCGGTAGTCATAACAAGACCTCTAAATATAAAAGCTCAACAGAGCATTAGAAAATAAAGAACACGGTACAGAAATGTCCAACCCCAACTCATCCTAGAAGCTGATATGTGCCATGCCACTAGAAATGGTGACATACTGGGAGAATGGCTGGAAGGGGCCGTGGCTTGAATCTCAAACTGGACCCATTGTAAGGAATCCTGTCAATTATCAACCATTGTGACCCAAGAAAGACCTCTTATTTGGATTTCACAGGCACTCAACCTACCACAAGGAGTTGCCAGTGAGCAAAAAGACACGGTAACCCTGTCCTACATCTCCTGAACCTGTCCACCCCAGGCAGTGCCGGAGGAATTGGCACCGGCCTTTGACGGCATCGCCAGTGTGGATTACAGGGTTCGAAGGCATGGCTACAATGGCGCAGTTGTACAGAAAGGCAGTGATTTGACCACGGCGCCATCTGCTGGCCCCCGATCTCCAGGTTCCAAACATTGTTTCAGTTCAGTTCAGTGAATGTGATACGACTGCCGTTTAACACAGTCTTTGTGCAGGAATGCAAAGACATACGGACCCTCTCGTCCAACGGGGTAATTTAATAAATCTGCTGGGTGCACAATGAGCAGTAACCTGTTCAACGGAGTAGGCCTTAAATTGTAATAAAATGGCTTTCCTCCCCCGAACGACATGCTCACAGTCCCATAGCAGCCTTTCCAAGCAGCGACAATCAAAGAGGTAAGCAATTAGATTGCTTTATCGCAGTATCTCGGGCAGATAACAGATTTACTACTTCTCAGTTGCCTGCGTCAGAATGGTTTAACATGGCTAGTATACCGCATAACCATGTTTGGTGCTGAACTGCAGGCTGTTCCACATCCTGGGATGTGAACGGGCATGTTCGGTCCAAAGCCTCATAAAAGCGCTGGCCCAATGCAGACGTGCAGAAACGCTGTATGTGCGGAGGATGGCGGTCGCATGGGAGCCGAGGCACGACCCAAGATCCTGGAGTGTGCTCTCTGCAACCAGACTCATTTATCTCCTGCATGTTGATCCGCTGTGAGGGAACGTCGGTGGTGAGGTCACCCTGAAGCCTGGAAGACGTCCTGACCATTCAGTCGCCAGCCCCCCCATCACCAGAGTGGAGCGGGGAGCAACTCTGGGAATCGAGCTCAGGTTCCCACAGTTTGGATCAGATCAGAGTCCTCTGGTAACCATTTGCACAGAGCCTTTCAGAAGGTCCAAACAACAACAGCAGGAGCCAATGGATTACATTAAATCATCCATAGAAAAAGTGACGAAGAGCAAAGCTGTTGTGTGACTTCAAGGACACCTCTGTATTTAACAGATATCAACAAAGCTCTACAGTGAAACTGTAATTAAAAGCTACTATAGATATACAGTATAGCCATAAAATCTGTATTTATTGATGCATCCCAAGGTGAAAAGGCCTGATTAATACAGTGGGTAAACTGTTCATGTCCCGATAACAGTAAAATTACAGCATTCTTAAATGGACCGGCAGCTCAGAACTTTTTCTTCACCAACAACTTTGCCAACAATAAGCCAATATCAATTAGCCTCTTGAAGTCTCCAGGAGTCAAATCAAAACCCAGCGAGCTCTCCTCGGCAAAAGCACTAATGACGGGAGTTCTCTCTCTGGGCCCACTCAGATCAAAGACATGGCACTGCCGTGAGACTCTCTGCTGAACTCTCCGCCTCCCCGGGTAACAAGGGGCTGAGCGGGTGGTGGGCTGCCCTTGTAGAGGCATTCAGTCCGGCACAAACTTCATTGTTAATCTCCGTCAACTGTGTTGGGAGCAATGCACTGAAATCAGAAATGAATTATTTCTGTGGGGCCGCTGGTGTGAATGTGAAGGGAATGAATGTATGTAGAATGGCTTCTGTTCGGTAAACGGGAGAGACATTTGAGTATTTAATGTGTCTACTAATATCTGTTTCCCACAATGTGGTTAAGCCCAGTATAACCTCCAGAATAACAATTACTCAAAGCCATGAAATGGTGGCCACAAATAATGTAATCCTTTTGTCAATGTTTCAGTTATGGTGGTATTTGCAGGACCTACATCGGTTAATGTTGTTTTTCTACGCATCTTTATATGCAGTTACCTAAGCAACAAAGCCTCTGGTCCGGAGGTGCTAATCCTTTATAATGTTGGCAAGCTTAGACTTTTCTCCAGGGATGGACATGGTTGTGTGGGCTTCAACTTTAATCTAAAAGCAACACAGAACTCACTGTTCACATATGCCAGGTGGACATATATTGCATTAACCAGGATTGTTTTATTCCAAGTGAAATAATTAATGAAGTTCATTAGGTTTAGTTTCCTTGGGAAAGTTTGAGAAGTGGCTGCCAAGCCGGTATGAACATCAACAAACAAGAAAAGAACTGTACAAAATATTTCCCTTATTGTTCAGGAGAGCATAACAATTTGGTGTGTGTTCACATTTTTGTTTTCTCTGATGGAAGTTAAACTGAAAGACTTATGTATTCACACTTTGAGGGGGGGGTGACCTTTTGCTAAACCCTGGACACTACCCTTTACAAATCTCATGTCATTCACCCAGAGAAACCTAAAAATTGTGCCTTCATCTTCTGATAGCTAGGTCAGACAGCATATACCAATTATTGCAAGGACATGTACTGTTTGTTTTTAGCTGATGTACATTTCATCGTGCTTCAAATTTAAGGCTCATCTGTTAGGTAGTTTTCATGGAACTGAATGTCAAATGTAGAAATAAAAAGATTGCCAAAAAATTTGAAACCAAGACATGTTTCTGTTCTTATCCAGGCGGTCAGTTTCAACTGGAAGATCCGTGTGAGCTAGGGAAGGTCAAGACTTGTAACACAGCCCAGAGGCTGTTCAATATATATAATACTCAATTAAATATACCAGGTAAGAGGTCATCGTCACTGTTGTAAAATACATCCCTTCGTGTAATAGGGCTGATAAATAAGAAACCTTTTGTCACAGTCTCCTACCACAGTAAGCCTGTCTTTGTAAGAGTAGTCTCCTCTTTCAAAAGCACACAGTAATTTATGGGGTTTATATTATGATCTGGCCAATTTCATTTTCCATGGGGTTTTGTGCCTTGGCAGCATCCTGAAAACCAACACATTTTCTTGGACTGGTAAGAGAATGAAGGACATGGCTCGGCATCCACATTCGTTATGACATAAGTGTTTCTTCCAAAAGCTGGAATTCTTTCCACAGACCTTCAACACAACAGCGGATGAATACAACATTGCCTTCATCAACACAAGTTAATAAAACAGATAATAGATAATACGTGCAATAGTTGGGGAAGAGTCAATGAAAACACAGTAATACCACAGTCAGTAGGTTTATAAATATAAACATGCCTTTGTAAAATGTTAATTTCTATGTATTTCTATACTTTATGTTGTGTTGTTACAGACATAATATATAATTTATTAAAAACTCTGCCATCGATCAATCAAATTCAATACATTTTATTAGATTTTTTACATCAGCAGTTGACCCAAAGTGCTTTTACACAACACCCAGTCTTAAACCCCAAGGCGCAAACAACAGTAGTGTTGAACTTCAGGGGCTAGGAAAAACTCCCCAAGAAGGCCAAAATATAGGAAGAAACCTAGAGAGGAACCAGGCTCAGAGGGGTGCCCAGTCCTGCCTGTACCGGGTGAACATATTAAGAGTTCAAGTTGTAATAGTTAATCTATGCATGTGGGCTGAGCCCAGAGTCTATATAAACCTAGTCCAGAACAGAGGCATGACCAGATGGACAAGGACAGGGACAGACGGGGGAAGGGGGGGGGGGTCAGCAGAGTGGCAGCTGAAATCGTCACGTATCCAAATCTTCCCACAATTACCCAGAATTTTAAAGCAAAAACACATTTAGAAAATAAAAATTTACCTAAAAGAAAAAAAACATCTCATACATAAGTATTAACAACCTTTATTCAGTGTAGAAGTGCCTTTGGCAGCGATTACAGTTTTGATGCCTCTGCCAGCTTTGTACAGATGGATTTGGGCAGTTTCTCCCATTATTACCTGTAGATCCTTTACAGCTGACAGACTGGTTGGGGAGACTCTGAACTGTAATCTTCAGGTCTCCCTAAAGAAATTAATTGGCGTTCCAATCTGAGGACCTGTGATCTCTGGATAAGATATTCTGTAGATTTTGCTCTAAGCACCCTTTCTTTCAATCCTGACTAATTTCCCAGTTCCTGCTGAAAAGTATCCCCCTACCATGATCCAAAATGTTCCAACGTAGGGTTGGTTTGAGCCAGACGAGCCTTATCTCATTTTCGTGGTGTAGCACTTGACATTCAGGCGTAGTTAGATTTTTGTCCAGATAATTTTTCTCATGCTCTCAGATTCCTTCAGGTAGTTTGTCATATACATTTTACCCAGGATTCGCTTCAGTCTACCCACTGCTACCATAAAGGCATGATTGATGGAGTGGAGCAGAGATGTTTGTCCTTCTGGCATGTTCTCTGTAGCTCTGTTAGTGTGGCCATGGGTTCTTAATCACCTTCCTGATCAAGGCCTTTTTGCCCAGATGTCCAACTCTAGGAACAGTCTTGGATGTTCCAAACTTCTTCCATTTCACAGTGGAGCCCACTGAGCTCCTATAAACCTTCAATTTTTTTGCAACTTTTTATAACCTTTTATAACCTTCCCCAGATATTATATATATTATTGTATCTCTGAGGTCTACAGAGATTTGCTTGGACTTCATTATCTGGGATCTAATATAGAGAATTTTCTGTCTTTCTAAATCATGTCAAACTGAATTTGCCAGTTAGGGGACTTTAATCAAGGATGCAGCAGAACTTGCTTTGGAGTGTCATGACAAAGGGTCGGAAAATACAATGCGACATAAAATTTCGAATTTTATTTTTAATAAACAAGCCAAAATATTTAACAATACTTTTTTGCTTTGTAATTACTGTCTAGATTAACAGCAAAAAATGTAATCAGTTATGAATTAAGTCCATTTGAGGAGAAAGCAAAGGGGTCTGAATACATTCTGAAGGGACTAATTATTAATACATGTAAATCTTTGCTAAGTATTATTATTCTGAATGTTAAAATGGTGTAAGTGCTTATTGTAGCATTCCCATATCAATATGGTGTTATAAATGTTGTGAAAAAGGTGTATAAAAAGGTGTATATCGTTATAAAAAGTGCTGAAGTAGCTAACAGCAGTCCAATGCAGTTACAAAAACCCTCTCTAAACATCTATTTAGCTCACCACACTGTGAGACCCAATGTCCTGATGAGAATGGATGATGAAAGTGGCTAGGGAAGGTGAGAAAGCTTGTAACCAACAACAGCTTACGGTGTGATAACTGGGCCGTGGTGTTGGGAAGAGCCAGCCATAACACCCTGGTTCGTTTGTGTTTTCAGCCACCTGAGGGACTTTGTGTGGTAACGTGTCACGTACACTGACAGACGCTGACCCTTTGCTCCAACTGATTCAATTAGTCCCTCAACAGCCCAATGACTCTACATCGACGCCTCAGATGGCCACTGATTGAACCTTGTGCAACCCAAAGCAAAGGCCTCACATTTTAAAAAATGCCCCAGGTTTCAGGACAGTGATGTGGCAAGGCGGACTGAAATTAATTGGCCACTTGTCTTCTGAGGAGGCAGATCCTTTCACAGTTGAGGGAAGAATAGGACTTTGAGTTACATTCAACGCCCTCACATGGCTCAACTTCTATGAAGATTGGGTCTTACTGAGCAGTAAAAACATTTTATTTTAGTCAGGGGATTTCAGTCATCAATTTGTCAGCCTCAGTTCAGAAATCACGGACAAAACAACAAGCCTGTAAAAGTTAATTAAGTCTTTACTAAAACAAAATTATTTATCTATGAGCAATTTGTTAAAAAAACATTTAATCCTTCACTTTCAAACTTGAAAGCTCACGTTCTTTTTAAGTAACTTTTGCAAGAACATCACTTGAGTGGTAGGATTCTAGCGTTGCCACGATGACGGGGTAGAAAAGCTAAATTACAGACTCAAGACTTTTATTCCTAGACAAACATATGGGAACATTTCATGTGATATTCTAAAAACACCACTAACTGTCCTCTTGAACGCTCTCCTTAACACAAACTACCGATTCACAGTGTGCCTGACATTGACGGCTAAATCACTCTTTGATGTTCGGCCAAGGTTCGAAAAGAACGGTCATCCTCTTCTCTCTTTCCAAAGATAGAATCATATCAAACCCCTCAAAAACGATCCACAGTGCAACAGTGTTGTAGAAATGGGTACATTTTCTTGTTCGGGCTCAACATTACCATCTGGTTACACACCCATAGAGACAGACTTTTTGGACCGAGGAATACACTCCGGTTTTTAATGCTCAAGCTGGAAGGTTGACAAAGCACACATTTAGCAAATGTCAGCTTGCTGCACCCCATCTAACTAGTGACCATCCAGCTGCAAGGGGCTGTAAAACACCACCGTTGAAACTTGCATAACCTAAACTTTCCACCCAGGAGAACAGTTGCTCCAGTATACAGCTACACTGAGCTTATAGGTGTAATGTGATGTTTGTAATAGCGCCCGGAGCAGAGTGCTCTGCAAGTCTAACCCGCAGGATATTTGACAGCGAGACTCCGCTGTGAAAAGTCTTGGACTGCCAGTCCTCAAGCATCTAACACAGACTTGTCAAAAGGTTGTTTCCCATGCCCTTTTATTTTCAATACACAGTTGACTACTTTGGGAACTACCTCTAGTCAAGTGACCATGGTTCATGCTACGCAATGTGGTCTTCTTCGGGTCATCTGGCCCTGACCTCATGTGTACACCTGACCCATATATACTATTTTCTTCATCAAATAACACAAACTGCCCTCTGCTTGATGTGGACCAGCGGCAAGAAATGACAGAAATGATCAATTCTGAATCACCTAGGACATGTGGGACATCTACCCAAGCCAAAGCACCACGTGATAACGCCCCACATATCCGGAGGCGAAGAAGACCATGGGTTGGATTGAGGCAGACGTTAGTGCCTCAGCAGTGCAGGGGTTTCTCTGGTTGGGGCTTGACTTGCCAGGGCAGGCTAAGTGCTATGGAGCAGCCTCCTGGTCTTTATCACAGCGTTGATGGGGAGCTATTGCCCTGTAGGGATGGGCCGACACACTCCCTCCTGCGCGCCACTTCTACAGCACAGCTGGACGAAATGCCAGGACGTTGTGGGGCGAAGATGTGCACACACGCGCGATCTTGCGCGAGTACATGGCAGGAGGGGGTTGTGTGTGTGTGTGTTCGTGTGTGTGTGTGTTACAATTGCAAAGACCCTGGCGAGCTACCAAACTGGCACTGTTCCACAACAGCCGACACTCAAAGTATCCCGCTAGAGAAACTAGCAAGTGGAACCTGGAAAGTAATACTATTTTTACAAATACACCTTTAACGAACAGTTATGCTTCTCCCCGGGCCTCGAGTTTCGTCAACTAAAACAAACTGAGCCATGTGGTCCAGCTGGGTCCTACTTTAGAGGCACAGGTTAAAAGATGAGTGAGGTTGAGTGTGTAAATGTCCTTCTTCGGTCTGCCCTCTGGGGAATAAACACACCAGAGGAACAAGGACCCATGGGGGTACAATGCCTATCCACAGAGGAGACTTGGCAAGAGTCCTGAGATCATAGGTTTACAGGGAAAATCCTAATATGGGGCTACTTTGGGAGTACATGCTGCATGGTGCAAAAGAAAAGGGTTGGAAAGCAGTGATCTACTGCATCTACTCAGAGAAGGTTGGCTGTCAAACCAGCCGGTTTCTGCAAAACCACAGCCGTCCCACAATGCAGACAGAAGGATGGTCAAATCATGGCACAACTAATCCCTAACACGCCTCCATAAATTAAGTCACATAAAAATATGTCTCCTAGATAGAGCTGACACAAATGTGTCTACAGAACTTGAAGTAAAGTGGGTCAGAAATGGGTTTCCAAACAAGAAGTTTGAGTTTCGTGTGACCGCCTCCGCCAAGATGTTGAGACGTAGGCAGAACAAGGCCTGGTTGCAGTGCAAGAAATAATGCTTTCATGTTTCCTTTATGGACTGTGCTGAAGCCTTGAGGGATTCCCCATCTGTTCCAGGCCAAATCGGCCAATTGCTAAATCATCTGCTGTCCCAAGCCTGTCAAAGTTGAGAAATTGAGACGAGAGAGAAACCTACAAACTTGTTTTCCTTCAATGAACCCTTATCACTGCAAACACCTTGAAAATAATTGACTGATTGAACGAGAAAAAAATGACAGCCATAACTTACCAAGTTCCAGGCTGAACAATGAATTATGGTCCAACTTAATCATAATGACTCAGAATGTGTTGATCACTTGCATCAATACCAATAAAAGATAATCAATTGCACTGTAAACTCATTATTCCCATTTATGAAATAAACTAGGCCCTGCAAAGCCAAGCGTAACCTGAGCAAACACAAAAGCAGCGTTTAGTTAATGCCATGTATTCTCATGGATTTCCATCATACAGCAACACGATACATGACTGGATGTTACACTGGAAATATTAAGTATTAATCAAAATCTGTATTTATTTTCTCAAGCTTTTAAGACAGTCAGCCAACACATTTTCGGGCACTTTCCTTTTTCTTGCATTCTTGGAAGGGCGGCAGGGGTTTACACAAGCACTAAAAGCTAACAGGAGTGTTGTGTCATGGGCAGGAAGCTGAAGAGTAATTTGCTCCAGACAGTGTCAAAGAAGCCCTGAGGGGGCTCTTACATTTTAGGGCCCTGGAATGACAACTCCTTCACTGTGCATCTGTGGCAGCAAACCCCTATTGGATGGGAGCCTGAAACGAGGGCTCAAACCAGCAGCTCAGATTCGCAAAACTGCTATTCTTTGGTATTTGACCATTTCCTTCAGGCCTTTCCAAAAAACACTCACCACCCCAGCCCATATGCCTCATGAAAGACAAGGACATTGATAGCTCGGTGGGTGAGTAGCCTTCATTAGATAATGACAAGGGCTATTCCCTGTGCATCTTCTATCTGAAACCATTGTGTGCACGCACGCACGCACCTTACTGTTTAAATTGTTTAAAAAAAGTGCTTAGTCCTTTCATCAATGCTTTCCTATCAAGCCCGCAATCTAGAGTTAAGAGACGGGAAATCAGTCGTGCCAACTGCCGACACAGCATAAAAGAATGCGTTGCTATAACCTGAGGGGAAGACTTCTTGAAGGGCCGCTGTTTACATGGAGACCTCACACGGCCGTCCACAGATCATCCATAACACAGAAACCAGCCTAACACAGCAGGCCACCGGGAAAGGACACGGGTGTAAACAAACGGACTCCCACCAGACGTGCCCCTGCACTTCGTATATGTCAAGTTGCACACCCCAACTGGCATCCCGTACCCTATTTAGTGCCCTACTTTTAACCAGAACTCATGGGGTACTAAAGAAATAGTGCACCATGTAGGGAACAGGGTGCCATTTATGACGCCAACAGGACTACTGGGCGAGGGCTCCCTTCCCTCTACTACATAGGAAATTAAGTGGAGACCAGATTGTATATATTTCCAGAAAGGCTAACACGTAGCTTCCATAAACCACCAACCGGGCAAAAGAACAAGGCCCAGGGAAACTAAAGTGCGTCCTCGAGTGTCTGCTGAATAGTAGGACGGAGCCAAGGGACATTACCCAGAACAGCCATGGGTCACAGCCCCCTTCGGCTGCTAATGTTCCCCGTCTGGGGAGGTTTTAATTTTACGGCTTACTTTACACACTCGGGGTCTTGGCAGATCCAGTTGGAAATTACAAATTACGCTGTAGATTTTATAAGAGTGGTCGCTTTTGATTTTGTTTGAATTGCAATCCCTTTCCAAGTTCTAACCAATTGAGTGGAAGGGAACCAGGCAAGGCCTGCACTTTGGACAGAAAATTCTTCGTAGCGGCCCGGAAGTGGAGATGGCAGCAATGCACTTCAAAACAACAGCTTTTCCATGTCCAAACACAAAGTAGCCCACGTCAGCAGAGTGCCAAAGACAGACTTCCAAAGAAGTGTCTAATATACAGCTCCACAACTCGCCCCCAAAAAATTGTCAACGCTCTTGAGCAATTGTGCTTCTTGAGCCCAAAAATGGAAATACATCCTGAGGGCTATATAAAAGTAATAATCCGGTTCGTCAAATCGTGTAATGCTTTTACAAAGGTCCACTGATAGCTGTCAGCAACCCCAAAATCATTTACATGAAATTACATCTGAAATCCTTCCATTTCCAAAAGTCATGGCTAGCTTAGAAAAATGACTCTGCATTCAGCCAGTTCTGCACAGTTCAGTGCCTGGCCTTTCTGAAACACTAAAATAGCAGCATGCGGACAGTGTAAACCAAAATCAACACAGCTAAACATCTGCAAACAGACCTCAAGTACCACAACATCCAGGGAAACTTGGAAAACAGCAAAACATGTCAGAATAACACAATAGCCACCTGAAAATGAGGAACTAGAGAGTAACTCGAAATTCCTTTTTGGAAAATACGACAGACTCAACTACTAAAAACATTCCATAATAAACAGAACCAAAGGTTCTAACTGACATCTGCACCTCTGGGTTACCATGCCCCTTAACAACTGTTCAGAGGCCAGTTTCGTTCTAAAGCTTACACGGCCTCGACTGTGCTGTGTAAGACCACCTCTCTCATCTCCACGTTGACGTCGGGAGACAGGGAGACCCACATCTTCGCCGTTTCCAATGTGGGTCCGACCGGGCCTCTCAGCACCCCTATGCTGAATGACGAGCAGCTCCATTTCTCACACCAGTGACTACACGTTCAGAGATTCTGTTTCACCACCTTTGTGATGTAACGGCCACACATGGGTAGAGAGCTTTTAGCATTCCATCAGGCCTCGCCGTGTTCCCAGTGTCTCACACACTCCATAAAAATGTCTTGGATCGTTCTACAACAGACGAAAAAACAACACAAAAACACCATTCTGTATTACAAAGCGAGGCGGAAGGTGAAACGGAATGCTGTCACGCACCGTGTATTGACTCCGGAGTTCAGAGTCGCGGGATGAACTTGGCGGAGACTTGGCAGACGCGAAAAACAGATGCTCAGCTACCCGCCTACCAGGCTGTAATGTAGACTCCTCACAGGAAACCAGTCCTAATTCCTGAGGACGACAGGACCGGACTAGTCTGACAGCCTCGGCCAGGCATGACGTTGTGCCCTAGCCTGCCTCTCCGTTGTGTCTGTCCACTGGGACAACGTTCAATAATCACTGCCCATCCAGGGCCCCTTGCAATAATCATGCGCTTTGTACATTCCATTGGAATTTTGCACTACAGTGGGAAGAGAGGCAGGAGGAGCATAAATAATCATTTCTTTGGGATTCTGTGTGTGGGGACTATCTGCTCAGGTTGAGGCGGAGGCAGCTGCCTCGGTGGCAGAGGGTTTCAGTGAGAAACACAAGGGCTTATGGGTAATCCAAGCCAGATTTGTGTAGGTACTCAGCAGACACAGGGTCAGTCAGGGAGGGAAGAGTGTCGTGGTGAGTGTGAGAAGGGATATTTGGATTGGCTCTAATCTATGAATGGAAGGAACAAAAAGGTAAGTGATAAACGTGAGGCCAGCATTTCCTACCTGCAGTACTGTTCTTGTTCATGTTGTCCTGTTCAAATAATTCCGAAATACGTGTTTTGTGAGGAGGCGTGGCCCATGTTAATATCCCCCATTCCATGCAGACACATGGCTCCGCCCACAGACCAGGTCACAGTTCTTCACCTTTGTGACTTCACCTCACCCCTATGATAATCAATAAATGCCTTGCCAAATAAAATAAAAAAGCAAGAGTTACACCTACCTGAAAAGAGAGTGGAATGTAAGAAATCTTATCACCCAATGACTTTCACTAATCCAATCAACTCAGGTCTGTAATTAGTGGAAGGAAACTAGGAAGGACGCATTTAAGTATTTACAACAGGTAATTACTTACAAGCAGACAACCGACGTAGAAGCAGTAGAGCCCAAACATCTTAAAAAGATCCAAGGCACTCAGAAAGCCTATTTTTAAAAGTCACGGCCATGGTAAAGGTGGCGTAGGTATTTGTCTGCTTCTGCCGTGGCACATTAATAAAGGCTTTTTGTAGTTTCACGAGAGATTGCTTTGGACCTTTTGAAGAATTTATGGCTCCATTAAGCTACACATTAATTTCTCTTGTTCTAAGTTATACCCGTTTTTCTGAAGATATCCTCTCAGACCTAAAATGATGCCAAAGCACTGCACCCTTTTCTTTGCGGGGAGGGTAGCCGAGCTGTTACTGCCTTTCAAAAGACCGCCAACACTGCACAAAAGGGGTCAGCCCAACAAAGGGGCTCAACCACAATTTTGTCCGTATCTCATAGCTTAGAATCTCATCCTAGCCCATAGTTGCTGATATTTACAGAGACTATCCATGACTGATTACATCTGCCTGGGAGCTAATCAGTACCAGAGACGCACAACTGTAGTCCCAAATGACACACTTCTCCCTGTAAAGTGCACTTCTGAGGGGCTCTGTGTCAGCGGTCCACACATCTCCTAGGGGTCCCCAGCCATTCCATGCGTCCGAATTATTCCAGAGCCATGGCACAAACGAATCAACGCGCTAACCACCGCAATCAACCAAGCCCTTGAAAGTCAGCAAACCCAGGTGTGTTAGTTCAAGGCTACGACAACATTGTGAGCCACCTTTCAGGTCCCGAAGGAGAGGTTTGAGAACACCTGAGGTAGACAATAGGGCACTGTTCAGGACGTAGATGGCCACTGGACTAGGGTGGTACTACTAGGGTACCGGTGTACTACTAGGGTACTGGTGTACTACTAGGGTACTGGTGTACTACTAGGGTACTGGTGTACTACTAGGGTACTGGTGTACTACTAGGGTACTGCGGTCCTACTAGGGTTGCTTGACAACTGAGACTCCCATCAGCCCCTCTGACTCTTTTGGCACGACCATGTGGGAGACAGATGTGGGCGGGGGAGTGGAGAAGGGCGACTAAAGCACGCACCTTTCACTCAGCGCCCATGCTCCCTTCATACTGTCCTGCGGTGTAGCCCAACAAAATCCAGACTGTCCCAATAGAAGAAAATAACTCATAGGAGAACAAAAAAAAACTTGGGAGTTGTACATTCTAGATATCTAAAGCCGTTTGGATTTGTAACAAAAAATTGAAAAAGTTGACGTAGGTAAATAGACGGTAGTTAACGCCAACGAAGACCTGGCAGTAACCTTCAGGAGACATCAGATGTAATGAACAGGCCCAAAGTGGCACAGGCTAAATGTAAACATTCGACTGAGTGGTTCTGGAGGACAAACTCAATGCCAAACAAACAGGTTCTCAGACACCGTTAGCGTCCACGCAGCTAGCGTCGCGCTGCCCAACGTAGGCCCAACGCACGGAGCCCGTACAGGAAAACCTCCCCATCCCATCGTGAACATTGACTAGCTGCTTGTTTGGCAAAAGGGCCGTTCTTGTCCTCTCGGGATGCAGTTTGGGGCGCACTGCAGGGGCTTCCAAACGCCCTCGAGCACACCAGCCAAACGCAACGATAGCGGGCTTTCTCCGACACAACAGATTGGTTGTACATTCATTCTGGTGTTTTCCTTCCATACACGGTTAACTTTTCAGCGGACGACAAATCAACCCTGATATGTAACCTAAGCCCTAATGAAAATACAAACCGCCGGCATTAACCCTTACACAACCATACATCATTTTGGATTATTGTTATTATTTAATGAACAGCCAAGGCTTTGTCCCAGTGGATGTGTGGCCTCAATGCAGGTCAACTCCATTCGTCAAACTCTTGCACAGAAAGGTCTCGCTTTCCCTTAGTCTCTCTAAGCCCATATCATATATGTGGATTTCAGATGAGACAGGCCTTGCATTCCTTTATTTATCTTGACTAAATTGAAAATGATTTAACTTGGGATTTTTTCTATTAGGTAGGGGATGATAAATTAAAGATAAGTCAGAGAGACAGAAAGAGAGTAAAAAGATAGAGAGATTTAGAGGGTTTCTAAGTCACCAGAGGAAGCATTTACTGCCTGTGAACTACAGCACTGCAATTAAACTTAAAAAGGGCCGGGAGGTCTGCAGAAAAATAAGACAAATAAGTCATTTAACGCTTATCTTTCTACCTCTGGTGGTCCGGACAAGGAAACAATACAACCAAACAAAAACATCTGACAGAAAAGGTCGGAGAGCGCTCTTGTGCAGGTCAGAATGTAGAATTGATTGTACTGTAAGAGGAAACTGGCTATTGCTTTCAGGGAGAATTTTCAACCATGTGCTTGGAATACAACAACAGGGCACGCTTCCATCTCCTGCTGAATGTCAGGTCTGGCTGAAATGCATTCCTGCAGCCTGATGCCCCGGCCATGAAAGGGCCCTTTGAGAGCAGTGAGAGAAGAGGACCATACTGCATCATCTACTGGGATATCAACACAGACCAGTCTGGTGAATCTCAAGCCTCTCCTCGCTCGAGCCAGGCTGCTCAAACTGCCTTTTGGAGAGGTGTGTGTGTAATGTCCCCCTCTCCTTTTCAGTTGCCCCCTCCCTCCTCTCTTTTTGTCCTTTGTTGCCTCCAATCCTCAGACGCAGGTTTTTACCCGTAGGGAGGCCCCCCCATTAACTGCCAGATTCCTGCCCACCGAGGCCTTTTCAGCCCGGTGGTAAGCACCTTCTGGCCTCTTATGGAAAGGACATGGGTCCACCAGGACTGGAACCAGGGGAACTGCTCAGGGTGTCAACGTGTTGACCGTAAATGCTGAACCAGATGTTTCAGGAACGGTTCACACTAGCAGATTTGGTAAAGAAAGAAATGTATTGAGAGGCGTTTCACTTAAACTATTATATTCAAATCCGTTGTCCCAAATGCAATAAAATTAAGTTAACACACACACACACACACACACACACAGGTCTGAGACAGAGTCGGAGTCTGCGGTAAATATCAAAGAAATTCTCCACTAGCTGTCCGGCAAGTATTTAGGAGCGCATGTCACATTTGCGTTCCATGGACCACACACACACACCGCGGCAAGTTAATCAACACTACAGCCAGCCAGATCCTGCCTGCATGGCCCCTTCATTACAATAACCTGTCCTATAAACAGTCCGGAGACCCGTTTTTCTTTAATGGGAAATATCATAATCATTTTAAGTTTCCATGTACACACGGCCTCCGCGTTGGGCTCAGCTCGGATTTACGCCGCCCCGTTGTTTTCATAGCACATGCCTCCCCCGGCTTAAGGAGGCTTCACTTGTATATCTTTCAGCACCTCGCGCATAAGTTTACAGTCCCCGACCAATCCAAACCTCCCCGGGGGGAGCCGGCGGTGGAGTAAACACCACAGGGTTTGGGACATTTATGGAGAGGATTACGCCAGCATTCACCGCCACCTGCAATCCAAACGCGGAGGGTCTTCAGAGACCAGCCCCAGTCCCTCGCTAGCTACATGCTAACAACATTGCTCAGTAAAAGCTTTGGGTGTCAGCATGGCATCCAGAACAGGGGGTAATAACAAAGACGGTGGTAAGCGGAGAGCTTTGAAACCGACAACGACCTTGGTGCGCGAAAAGAATAAGTTTCCTCGCGTCGACTGCATGAAGGGGGGCAAAGTACAATAATATTGGCTTTGATCATTCCCCGGCTTAACGCGCAGAGACAACCTGCAACGTAATAGATACACAATTAAACGTGGCCGAGCCATTAAGAGGGCTTGGAGCCCTCAGATGGGACCGCTTTATATTAGTTGTCTGGTACACATTGTGCTTTCACATTTTTTCCCCTTAACGGGGGCTTGTAAAACATAACATGCTTTCAGTGCCCAGAACTTGTGGGGACAACATATGAAGGGAATTAATCACACCGCCTCCAAATCTGCTTATCAAGCTGAAAGTAATCCTAAACTTGGAAGTCAGTCAGTCTTGGGCTTCATTCATCCAAAATGAAGCAGTGAAAAAATTCCCAGCATGAAACACATTGGTTTAATTGGCTAGGTCTATTAACCAATAATCTCACATGACACCTTCCCACACCTCCACAGCCAAACGCCAATTACTATGCTGAAGAAACCGACCTGGGACAGATGGTACAGTAGAACAAAAGCTGAGCTTTCTAGAGAGCTCACTGACTTCATGCAGTCGCTGCTCAAATGTAGTCTGTAATTAGGCTGCCGTGAAGGGCAGCACGTTGTCATAATGCATTACAACTTTTTCTCATTGACAAATGGGTCCTTTCTCCCGCCCTTAAAGTGTCATTTTCCATTGACATAATGAGCACGGAAAATTTATCGACAAAGTCGTATAGACTGTAACTGTAGATTTCAAAATGGTATACTTTGTGTTCAAATCTACATGGGTTTAAATTGTTTTTGTCGGGTCAAACCGTGCAATGTACAACCACGTGGCCTTTGCCATTAATACATCCACAGATATCGGCGAGACTCAGACAAGCGTCTTGGGAGAAAATACACATAAAAAAATTCCTGGACTATAGAAACCCCAGAGCCTGAACACCAAACCACTGCCCAGTCTACTTCCTAGGCTCAGCTTTACAGGATACCCTATAACACGGCCAAAACAGCCCCTCAGCTGGTGCCTTGCTTTGCAGTATTTGCTGTAACTAAGAGATAAAAAATACGTTAGTTGGGCCACTCCAATAAATGGATATGGTCAGTCCCACCAAGACCAATTTTGAATGAATGTTGACCAAGGCCTGTGTGCTCCATATGCAAAAGCCTGAGCACGATGTTAGGCTTAAAATGGCGGATTTCAGAGCCTGTTCAGTTCCACGTTCAAACCACAATCTACTCCTGCATCTCCTCAACGGCCATCTGGTTGCCATTTCAACCTTTGCAAACTGCTTTTTAATTGCAACATTAATCAGATGTCTGATCCGCCATCACAACGGTTGTCCCATAAACCGGGTGTTTATTTGATGAACACTTGTCATAACAGCTCTAATGGGGAGTACCTAGCTGAGAAAACTCACTAATTCTGGATCACTGCTTATTAAGCCGTTAGATCTCTTCAGGAAAAGAGCAAGGTTAAAACAGCCTTAGTTTTGCCACCTCAAATTAGACACCAAACCGCGTGCTAATGATGCTCTCTGTGCATTCTCAAAAATGGTTTCTCCCATCCCAAACTCTGTGATGGCGTACATCGCCGAGCCAATCCTCTGGCACTTTTTCTTCCCCAACAAGACAAGGTATTCTGAAAATAAAATAGGGCTTGTTTGTAGACACAGCACCCATTTGAAGTACTTAGAAGATCAGCACCAGACGAAGTCATCTGGAGAAGTGATATGTCAGCTTGAGGTCAAAGCCACAACCCCCTGAAGGGACATAATTCACAGACAGCCGCACTCTCCTCGTTACCTCTCCAAACATGGGACAGGGATATCCCGGGAGTCCGAGAGACGTTCAGAGGAAACCCACGAACTCTACGGGACGGGCGGGAGGGGCTCAGCTCCACAAAGAAGCCGAATCGTGGGTGTAAATCACCATGGTGACCTGAAAGCAGGTGTGCCTTGAGTGGCGGCCCGTCGGCAAGATCCTGATTTAGTGTGACTGAGTTTAAGGGCTGTGTGGTGCGAAGGAAATCCGTCAGGGTCCTGCCAGCGATTGTAACTGGGAGGTTCCCCAAAACTGTCCCAGTGGCTCTTGCCTTACAGATACCTGTGGAACATAAAGACTGTGCTACCAATTGTCCAGAGCGTTTTAGCAGATACTGTCAAGAGAGCGAAGAAAATGGCAGGATATTGGTCCCCGTTTGGGACAGTGGCTTAAGGCCTGGGAGGTGTAATTGTCAGCCTATCCCAGCCATGGTTTAAGAAAAATTATGAAACGAAAACAAATGTAGTCTACTTTTACACTGACCATGCCAGTGTAAACTTGCATGCCCCAGTCTGGGCCTGGTTTTGTGAAACCACCTGGTTTAAACCATAAATATTGCACCTAAGACGCTTTTGGGAAACAGGCTTCTGATCTGGTTCTCATTGATGGGCCTGTGCTCTCCCTCTCACAGGCATCACTCTTTAATTACGATGAAAGGCTGTAATCTTGGTAACCCTATAGCGCAAATCCGGTTGTATCTAGGCGATAATGAAAAAGGTTAGTGGTCCACGGTGGGGAAAGCGGCACTGCACACGCAATGTCTCGCACCCCTTCCTTGAGCCCCCACTTCCTGTCGCAGGGTTTAACCTAAAGCCGGCGACCGGGTTGTGTTTGCTGAGCCTTGCTGTGATTTAGCTCCTACACGCTCTGACCGAGGGAAAACCTTGCAGCCCTGTTGGCCGGGCCACCTATGCAGAACCAGGGCTGGGGTCTAACCTCTTATCACAGCTGCTTTGTGTTTCCTCACGTTTGAGATGGCCAATCAGGGGCCCCAGATCCAATCCTGAAATACCTTTCGAAATGATCTTTCGTGGTCTGGAGGACTTCTGACTGGCCGACCGAT
This sequence comes from Esox niger, assembly GCA_016801105.1. NCBI lineage: Eukaryota > Metazoa > Chordata > Actinopteri > Esociformes > Esocidae > Esox > Esox niger. Next base: position 14,513 of record JACXGJ010003823.1, on the reverse strand, counting down.
TCATCATTGTTTCGTATCGGTCCATCTGTTCACAGGCTGATTTGGGGAGGGGTAGGGCCTCAGGCAGTATGTGTGCATGTCTAACGTCTGCTACACTAGACACATCCTCTTTCATAGCCCTTCTCAGCCGCAGCCTGGAGCACAAGGCCTCGCTTCAACTGAGCTGAGAAATCAGTGAAAATGAGACTGACGAATTCACGTCCAAACCGTCGTATGAAAGTGACTTGTGTCAAAAGGAATTCCTAACAACTTTGCGTCGATGCAACTCGCAGGACTGGAAGGTCTGGCCAGTATACATATGTTCCAGAAAAATCAGACAGCCATAAAAAAAAGATATTTCCTCAACTTCAAACAGCACTTATGACCCAGACTTTCTCCAATCCAGATTTTAATGACCCCCACAATGGACCGCATAGTTTCCTTTGCACAAAACGGTTTTGATGATTTAACGATGATCTTAGAAATCAATCATATTGTCAATGATAAATAGGATATTAGGACTCTAATCACGGAGAAGAATGCCTTTGATGTAACGGAGGGCTGACTTGACATGGATAAATTCCATAAAGTCCTTGTGGTGACTTGTCAAATGTAATTTGTAGAACGATTCATGCTCGGTTCAGCCACTACCCGCAGTCTCGGAAGCGACGGGAAGCTCACCGCTGCTGCCTTTCATGTAAAGCCGAAACACATCATCGGGTCAAGAGTCACACACAACCGGATTCAGATGCCCGTAGGCAACAACAGCAGAATGAGCAATGTTTCTCCGGATCCTCTGTTATCCACCATGGTCTGGGGAGCACCTGTGAGTATGTCTTGGACGGCTGGGTTTCATCTAGTAACTGATCATGGAGAATGCTGTAGGAGTCCACAACAGTTCCAGTTTATGAATCATAACTATGGAGCTTGGGACTGTCCAATTTCCCATCAGCCACAAGTTTCCTGCGGGTCCCCTTATTCTCCACGGACGGGCAGAAATCTGTGCTATTAACAGAGTGGATTTAAACAAAAAACTAAAATTACACAATCCCGACTCACGCTGTAACATGTCTGAGGCCAAAACAAAGAGGGAGAGATAACAAGAGGGACTTGGTAGACAAGATGAGTCTGTAATAGCTTCTTTCTGAAGTCCGCCTAGTTCACAAATCACCAGACAGGACCGCATGCACAGTAAAGCCGGCCCTTGTGTTTTGCTAGTTGTTAATTGCCTGGTTCAATGAGCTGAGGCCGTGGTTGAACATGACCAAGGGAGTTGTCTTGTCCAAAAAGAGGAAAAGGTAATGTACTCCCTTGGATAAGGACAAATACTCATGAATACTACACTTGCATGGTAAGTCAAGACCCGACCAAAACTATCAACTATGTGATTTCAAGGATAAGCTTGAACAATTAAGTATTTAAGATAAACGATACTGCCTAGAACTCAGCCCTAGTATTGGATCTTAGTGTAAGAGATATGAAACCTAATATTCCTCAATGTGGCAAACAAGTTGACATGTTCAATGTCGTGCAATACTAGCGGAAAGTTGTATCTCGGCTGGGGATTCATAAATCTGAATCTGGATTTCTACTTCAGAAACATCTTAAATGACATTCAAATACAGCATGAAGCATTTAAAAGGGAGTCAAACTAAACACTGGGAATCCAACCCCGATTTTTCTTCTCCCCAAGAATGCGATGGCGGGTTCATGCAGTGCTTTAACAATTTATTTTGACGTATCAGAAGTTACGACGTACATCCAGCGTGCTGATAACCCTCCAACATTCACATCCAAGGGAATATTAAACTTGGACGAACAACAAAACTGACAGACAGGGTCCATTCTGGTGTTGTTCAAGAGTTTAATGGGAAAAGCATGTCGGCTCGAATGGCAAGACATAAAATGTTACATTCAACACTAATGTTTAACTGTTTAAGTCTACCTGGGACAGCAACTGCATTGTATAAACTTGTAAATATCGGGGCTTAAACATTATATATTTACTGTCAGTTGTTAACAAAGTTTTCTGTGTTAATCTATGTCATGTATAAAATGTAATTATCTCTTAATACCAAGATTACTAAGCTACTTATACCACAAGGATCATTCACATAAAAAGTTAAACTTACCAATGTATTTTGCTTTCAAAATAACGTACTCATTTGGGAGAGGTTCAGAACTTTCGACACTCTGTAAGCCTTGCAACTTTCTGGAATAAAGTCTGTCAGTTTATGGCAAACCAATGTACCCCAGTCGCCCTTCAAGAACAACTGAATGGACTGATACAGGGGCATCTCTCTTGTAAAAAATCGAGTAAGAAAGCAGGGGCAGCAGCAGTGGTGACACTGGGGATTAAGGAGGTATGGTAACAGAGGCAGACATTTTGGGCTGGTGGGCATCCATTACTGTGGCAACAGATCGAGACACACTGGCATCCAACCTCTCACCGTCTCAAGAGTCTGGCCCAGAGTGCCAACGGCAACAACTCAGGTTGGGACTTTGTCTCCATTTCCCCTTTCAGTATCACCCTTTCTCACAAACCAAGGCATTATACATTTGATCGAAATAACAAATTTACCAAACGTTTTGCTTAGTAGCACTCTGAAAATCCTGACCGGTAATTGTTCTTGGTCAGCCTGTATCATTCCAGAACCTGAGGCGTGTAGATGGAGAGAACGGTTTCAGGTTAAGTGCTCTCGGTATCAAGCTAAAATAGACTCCGACGCTTCAATCGCAAAACACAAAAGCAGCCATTTCACAAAAGCAAAACTAGGTAGCCGGCCTTACGCAGCTAGCAAACCTGCGATAATAGCCCATTTAGCAGAGCAACTGAAGAAGCCCAACCCAGATTCCATGGTGAGGAAACACGAGCTGTCCAAAGCACCCTAGACAAAGCAGGCCACTTGGGAAAGGCACAATTGAGCCGTATTTGGTAGCAGTGAAGGGTGAGTGGGTTTTAACTAGGAGACATTATCTACAACTCTAAATATAGGGGGCTCTCAACCGCACGGCTCATCACAGAGATTGCAGTACAAAAGGACGCCTTTGAGCATCCTGACATATTTAAGTAGCCACTGGCAGTGGCCGTTCACTCCAATTCAGCTCAGGTCAAGCGCCAGCTAAGCGGCGAAAATGTGGTCACTCGTGCTAACGCTTTTAGAGAGGATGCACACTTGAAGGCCTGATAATATTAGCCATTTGAACCTGATTATGATAACTCGGTTGAAGGGGACGTACAAGGCATCGTAGGACAGCCACGGCTAGCAAACGTGAAGCGGTGTTGGAATTCTGAATTTTTCACCTTAGATCTGCTTTGCAATTTACCAGAAAAAAAACACACTACGGTCTTGTCTCTTGGAGAACCCATTCATTCCACACAGGCCCAAATGTGTAGCCAAAATACCAGAGAGAAAGACAGAGAGGCGGGGAGACAAAGTGTGTGCTTGGCAGAAAATGAATATCTAAGACAACACAAATCCCCTGTCATGCCTCAAAAACAGCCAGACGGGAGTGGCCATGAAGAATATATGGAGCGTGCACGTGAAAGAACAAGATCCAAGTTTAACACTCCTTTTGGGGGGTTCCTCATAAAAGAGAATCTTCATTTAATCGTGTGTGATGTGCAGCTCCCGGTTAACACCCAACAATATGGAGAGAGGGATTTAGAGGTACCAGAAGCATACTGACTGGAAAAACTCATTCCTTTTCATCCTTGGGTTAACAATTTCCTTTAAAAAAGGAGGACACCTGGCATCGAAGTCTGTTGACCGCTGATATTGTTTTAGGAGGTAGAGACATTTCTGTCCATAATCAGTACGTTGTGGCGTTCGTGGCTCTTCACCTCAGAAAATCAGTCGAGATATAACTTTTCATATACTTTGCACTGAATGCTTCAACCTTCCCTCTAGGCTTGAGATGACGTAAGATTCCCATTGGAAAAGGACAATTTGACTGGGCGAGTTAGCCATTTAAATAATTGGATTAAACTGCCATTGAGTGTGTATTATTCTCATTCATTTGAAAAAGAAAATCGTCTGACACATTGGAGGTATTTGGCATGTAAGTGATTTGGACAGGTGGATAAAGAACACAAGCACTTGTGGCTTTTAGGTGCCAAATCAAGCTGGAACGTAGCCTAAAGACATGCTGGCAAAAGAGGAATTAATTAAGTTAAATGTCTAGGTTTCAAATCCTACCATATCAGTGTTTTGAAAGGTCTTAAAGGAGGGAGGTGTTCCTACTATATTAATAGCACTGTGAAAGGTCTTAAAAGGGATGTGTTGCTTCTATGTTCATGCAGCCAAATTAACTTTTGGTATCCTAAACACATTATCCCATTCCTTCATTTTATATTACATTTCTGCAGGTCGTTAAAATGCATCATTAGCACACTGACCTGTAAGCATTTCGTTTGACTGTATGGTTTCATAAAGTCGTCAATATCAGACTGACATGAGATTAACCATAACCGGGCTGTTCAACTGGATAAGGCATCACAAATGTATCCATGATAATCCCACATAAGATCCAACATGCCACATCTTGGTTATCTGTAGTGCCTGTTCAGATTGCTAAGTACATTTACCAGTATTAAAAATGACATCTCATTTTGGCGTAGGCTTGGCCATTGACTACTGTGTCACAGCTAATTCGGGGCTAGGCCCGCTTGTCTTTTGGATGCATGTGAGAGGACAAGCAATCCACCCCAACATATATTTTTGGAGTAACTCCTTCGAGAATAGCATGTTCATAAGACTACTATGGCCATGCTTGAAACTGTAGTGTTTACATGCATAATAGAGTTTTAGTGCAGGTGCAGCAAACCAGCTCAAAAAACTAACTCACAACTTTATACAGGAACATGCAAATATCCAGGAACTATTGCTATTTCGCCCCCAGGACTACTGAAAACACTCGCGAAATCTGGCATTACTGAAAACAATACCTGCAGGAAAATACTGTGCAGTCAAAGGCTAGTAGCTGCTGTGAAATTGACAGAACTGCAAGCATTAAAATAGCGATACCTCTGTATGAATAATAAAGGTCCTTTTGAATGACCCACTGAGTGCACTGGGCGTCCGTCTACACCCGTAATTGCCTGTCACATGCCATAGCACCGTCACTGGGGCTGTGTGTACAGGGCCGGTTCTAGGCGTTAGCGACCGCTAGAGGGCCCCCAACCGTATATTATGTGTCATTTCATGTCTGTATTTTGTGTCATTTTATATTGTGCTATTATGCTTTATCTCGGGCAAGTTGCCATTGCGAATGAGTTTCTGTTCCCAATCGGACTACCTGGTAAAATGAAGGTGAAATAAAACATAAAATAAAAAGGGGCCCCCACCACAAGTGAGACACCGACTGCTAGAGGAGAGCGGGCCCCAAACCAAATTTAGTTTAGGGCCCCCATAAGTCTAGACCTGGCACTGCGCGTGACAGTTGTGTTGTCTGGTCACAAGGCTCACTCTAAGGCAAGAAAAGAAGTGCACTGGCCCATAAATTCCAGGCACAATGCAGGGATACAGGCGCTCACCATACATTAGTGTTTTATGACCATGTCCCCCTAGTCAATCCTCTTATCACTCCCAGCTGAACCTCATAATCTACAGACAATCGAGACATTGTAACCATAATCTATTCTGTAAACAAATGACTGATATTATAATACAATAAGAGTTTACAATCTCAGGATAAGGATCTGTCAGGTTTAAAAGGTGATTCTGGGGCTATGTGGGCCTAGCGATATGCATGTCTGGGGCTATGTGGGCCTAGCGATATGCATGTCTGGGGCTATGTGGGCCTAGCAATAAGCATGTCTGGGGCTATGTGGGCCTAGCGATATGCATGTCTGGGGCTATGTGGGCCTAGCTATATGCATGTCTGGGGCTATGTGGGCCTAGCTATATGCATGTCTGGGGCTATGTGGGCCTAGCGATAAGCATGTCTGGGGCTGTCGGCCTAGCTATATGCATGTCTGGGGCTATGTCGGCCTAGCTATATGCATGTCTGGGGCTATGTGGGCCTAGCTATATGCATGTCTGGGGCTATGTGGGCCTAGCTATATGCATGTCTGGGGCTATGCTGTTATCTATATGCATGTCTGGGGCTATGTGGGCCTAGCGATAAGCATGTCTGGGGCTATGCTGGTATCTATATGCATGTCTGGGGCTATGTGGGCCTAGCGATAAGCATGTCTGGGGCTATGCTGGTATCTATATGCATGTCTGGGGCTATGTGGGCCTAGCTAAATCTTCCATACCCAGTTCCAGCCGGGTAAGAGAAACAGCCACATTCCAAACATTTAAATTGATGTAACAAAATCAATTTTAATGATATAGCATCCATTTAAATGAGATAACAACAAGCAATGTTTAATTAGGTTTACACACTACTGCAATTTCTTTGGATGAGAGCCAAGCTCTCTGAAAACATGGTCCTGTCTCATAGGGCCCCATCATCTGTATTTGATTAATTAGGGAGAGGAAAGAGGAACTCTGGGTAATTGTACACTGCAAACTATTCCAATGTAATCATATAGTAGACGACTGGTAGAAACTGGTACATTATGTGGAGAAGGGGATAATCCAAACACTCAATGACAGTCAATCCAAACAGCCAACGACAGTCAAATTCCATCAATCTGCTTACTGGTGTCAAGTACAGGTTAAAGGTTGGAATTTCTGTGTCATTTGGCCGAAATCTGTGGGAATGTTCCCTGAGTGGTGACTTCTCTCGGATTGTCAGCAGAAACATTGACACTAATCAGCGAATAGTGGTCACTTTAAACATCATGACATGTTTGTGTTAATTTACGTTTATTTATTTGGATCTCCGTTAGGTTCATGCTGAAAAAGCAATGAGTTTTCCGGGGGTTCACCGAAAACACAAATAAAACACAGACAACGTTAAACCAGAACAATTACGCAATTTTAAAATTGTTTACATACAATGGTAAAGGGAGATGGATTCCTGGGCACAATTAGAACTGGTAACTGATTATACGTTATAATCCTAACATTGCAGCCCACAATTGCTACTCTCAACATCTTAATAGGGAGCAAATTGTAATAATCTGTAACTGGTGACCTTCGGTGACTGGACAAGCGCCTGACACACAGGACGACGCATCAGTGCAGACTGCACAAGTATAATATATGCCTTGTTTTGAAAAACCTAAAAATATGGTGAATGAGAAATCAATCAATCAATCAGTGTGACAGCTGACGTAAGGTGAAAGCTCTGTGATAAACTTGCCACAAATGGGCATGAAGCAACAATGTTTCTCTAGCTTCTTCTTTTATAGTTACTTGCAACGAAATTGTATCGCCCAACTATAATACTCTTCTCTATACTGCTGGCTGAGATGCTATCTCGCGCCACCAGCAGAAGAGCTTGCCCTGATCGTCAGGGTAACTTGTGCAAGGTAACTTCATCCCAGTGGCTGGGTTAAAACAACACTGCCCGTCTCATAAAATGGAGGCGCTTCCCTTTGAAGCTTTGGCCATTTGGAGTCCCGAGTCAAAGATAATAAATGAGACAAGGAATAAAAGCTGTGAAGGGGGACTATCTCCCCATGGCATGCTGCATTCGAATTTTATTGGCTCAGGGAAGTTTGTGTAGTGCTAAACTGAGTTTATGGTGACCTGCACTCAATTGTCGAAAGAAGGATTGCATTTGATTTAGACACAAACCCTCTTGATTAGCCAACATGCAGTTTCATTTGTCTGTTTTATTTATCTTGACAGTCAGAGGGAGTATGAAGACATAACTTTGAGAACATCTTACAGATTGTGAATAAATAATGCATCTGGGATTATTTCAGGATGCATACAGCTTTGGAAAAATTTGAGCAACACTGCTAGTGGGGCACATTTCTCAAACATTCCCCTTCCAGGCCTCCCTCATCAAATTATGATTAACAAAGTATCTGTGTGGGACGGGACAGACATTATCCAAGGGGATTGTTAACCCTCCACTCCACATCATCTCCACACATTCAGGGGAGACTGTTTTTAGCTCTTTGAAAAGAATGACACACAGGGAGGGAAAAAACTGGACACAGTCGATCATCTTGGAAGGAGAATTTGATGTTCTTGTTCGGAGCTGCTGATTGGCCGCTTTTTAGATGGCTGTGTGCAATCTAGAGTTCAGAATACACTTGTTCTGAAACGTCCGTCGCTTGTTGACAAATGTTGCAGCTTCTTTTTGGTTCATTGCTCAGTTCGGTCAACACCATTTTTGTCACTAAGCTTCTTTGTACTGTAGAGATACAAAAGGAGGCAGTGGAAAGTTACACATGTTTGGAACCAGGCCCATTTGTTTTAATTAAGTTAAGGGAGGAAGCCAAGACTACAGCTCCGGGCTAAAGAGGAAAATATACATAAATAAATAAATAAATAAATAGAACAGGCGGTTGACTTTAAACAAGGTTACACAGTTGGGGAAGTATGCACTATCAAACATGAGACAACGTCCTGTGACTGTTTATGAGGTAGATTAGGAACAGATTGGAGAACGTGGCCTAATGGTTTATTATGGGCCTAAACAGCCTGCAATCTAAACAAACATTAACCAGACATTAATTATTCAGGAAATTTTATTCCAGAAATTAAAACAAGAACACCTTTCCATATGAGAAGAGAAAATAATTAAAGACAATTACTTGAAAATGTCCTTACAAAGTCATCACTTCTGATGAGTCCAGATGTCAGAGCAAATGCAATGAGCCTACAAAGCTGCTTTGATTTGTTAAATCAAAGTACATTGATACTACTCGATAATACGGAGACAAAGAAAAATGCTAAATTACAAGGACATTTCAGCTAGTGTCCTGATTAAAAGATATCTACAGAATGAAACCCATGCGTGATAACATGTTCAATCAACTCTTGAACAAAGCTTAGATAAATCAGGCTGATTAAGTTCACATTCTCTCCATGTCCCATTGACAATGAAAACCACTAATATGGTACGATACCATAGTTCAGGAAAATAGTCAAAACACCCATGAAAGGAAAGTGGTAAAATAAATATTAAAAAGTAAACAGGAGAACAGATCAATTTTTCAAACAGCGCTACAGTATTTCATAAACACTGTCAAAAAAATGAAGTCACGAAAACGAGTCTGGCTCCTTGGCACGCTTTCAACATTTCACAAGGCCAACACTGATCACAGGCTCAACATCCTCTCTTTGCCCCATGCTTTGACTCTCAAACCTATCTGACGAAATTCAAGAAAGAACAGGCCTGTCTATACAGCCTGTCTAAATAAAAGTGTTTAAACTCTACCGAAGACTATGAGCGGGCAAAAAAAACCAACATCTTCCAAACATCTTAATCAGATCTGAGCCAAACACAGCTGGATGAATCTGGGAAATTCCTAACAGCAAGTTTGGACCTAAAAGAATCCATCCCTATCTTCTTTCTGCAGTTATCTCCTCGCTTTTTATTACATTCCTGCATTTTAAGTGTCCTTCCCCATGCTCTGGCTTTCATGTTTATTACAGAGCTGGAGTACCAGTCGATGAAATGCCAGGCTCTTGGGAACACCTGGTGCTGGGGATGGTGAAGTCTCTTTGGACAGAGTGGGACAGGTATGTGATGGACGATAATGGAAGCCACCCCTCACCACACCTTCATTACCCCACTAGCTACAGCCTTGGCTCCGCTCCATAGCCAAATACACTACTAGAACGAGTCATAACGTATGGGGCTTTTAAACGCCCCTGAGGTAATTTATATGAAATGCCGGTGTACGGTGCGAGTTCGTACCAGCCGTTCTCAAGCCAGATAGGCGTCAACGTAAAAATGCAGCCTGAGAAAACTGCTGTCATAGGTGCGTTCAGGTCACTTGAACGTTTGCCAAAGACTGAACGATTGTACATGTTTCCCCCTTGTTGTACATTCCTGAACAAACTGGGGTACATTTTCTCCTGTTTTGTATGTGTATGGGGGGTGTGGCGTGACTTGAGTGATATCAACATTTTATTTCAGGGGCCCTGTTGACAGCATATCCCCAGACCTCAACCAACTATTTTTTTCTGGTTGTGTGGTTCAGAACTGTTTCCCGAAAACTCAAGTTCCAGAACACAGAAATGCACTGAGTGTCGCCGGTCATGTGATTTAACGTAAAGAAATATACCTACATGTATAAAACATTTTCCTTTTCGACACAGGTGTAAAGTAATTACCACCTGAAGTATTCCTAGTGACTACTATATTGTGGTAGGCTCTCCTACCCACTCAGTCATCCAGTTTGAAAGAACAGACTGATCTAGGTTGAGTCTTGGTGGTTCGATAAATCCAGTAGGAGCCAGGGACAAAGTCCTGAGTCCCAAAACTGTAGCTTTGCCCACCTATTTTGCACAGAGCAACACTGATCACATACAAGTCTGGGCTTCTAGTCCTTTGAAGAAATTACCATGGAGAATTAGCTTGCACTGCATCTCTGGTTAAATCTGAAGTCATTTTCCTTGGCATCTTGCTCTCTATTATCTTTCTTGTCAAGCTACACTCCCATCCTCTTACACGGCCATCCTCTTACACGGCCATCCTCTTACACGGCCATCCTCTTACACGGCCATCCTCTTACACGGCCATCCTCTTACACGGCCATCCTATTCCTATATCTCTGGCTTTGACCCTCGTTCTTATTATCAAAATAAGACATCGCCTTCACAATTGAACATAGACAGTGTTTGTGTGTGCGTGTAACAGATAGACAGACAGAACTGGAAGTAATAACAATTTTCTAGACCTTCGGATTAACCACCTTGAAGGCAGTGTATTTTAAGAAATACAGTAACTTCTAACATCATTAAAAGTATACCAGCTATGGAATGAGCAATTTCCTCCACAAAACACCCTAAACTGTAGTTAAGGAGAGGTACTGCTGATTTCCTTATGGTCCCCAGCAGGAGGTGTTCTCTTTCACTGTAGCACCAAAGGCAATTAACTGGATGTGTTCACATTATGGGTAAATATGCACGGCTTCGTTTTACATGTAGCGAACATAATTTATCCCAATCGACGACGTCAATGAATGTCCCAGACAGAAAATGAACACCCCTGCAGTTCACTGAACTAAGCCAAAAATCTTAAATGGCAAAAGCCCCCCCATTCACTGGATATAGTTTTTCCATTGAATAGAAGCTAGGTCTAAGAACAGATCCTGAGGTTATATTCAACTTAATTTTGACTAACTACTATGTGCTCTGTAGCCCTTGTAGATAAGGGAGTTGAGATTTAGATTTAATTGTTGTTTTATACAAAACATGAGTAAATCTGACAGAAAGACACACGAAAGACATCACGTAAACGTTATGAGAAACATTGCAAATTATATTCATTGATATGGAAATTACATACAAACAAGACACCACCAAGGCTGAGTAGTTGGTGCTAAAGCAACAAAATCTTTGACATTTTTGTCCTTGGTTGACAGTTTTCTACCAACGATATATTCGCCTTTTTCTTTTAAAAGCCTGTACCAGCAGAACAGAATAGAACAACGATTTAAGAACATTCAATTTGGATTTGTTTATCTTTCTATGCTCCATGCAAACTTCCAGATTGAGGACGGGAAAATTGCTCTCAAAACATTTGAAATTACCTTCACGTTAGTGTTTCACCAGGGACAGAGGAGAGATCCAATTTTCCAACAGAAGGCAACCACATTAATATCCCATTTCCCCTGAAATCTCTGTGTTCATCTTAAGTTTGAATGGACTTTGACCCATTCCTCACCATAACCACTGGTGTGGTTTTTAGCTTTCTTGAACTAAGCTAACTTAAAGAGCTGATCGTAAATTCTGCTTTTCCTTTTACAAATGAATGATTATGGTCAAAACACAAGTAGGCCCCTGACACATCACATAGACCCATAATGACATACACCCTGGCAAATACTAGTGTTTCTGCCGATGAGACTTACAACTTAATCCCTGTATTGAACACATTCACTTCACCGAGCTAAATATAGAACATTACGTTTTGTTCACAGTTCCAGTTCTACCGTTTCACAATAGCCTATAATAACTAGTTGTTAGGTTTTGACTTACTAATAAGGGCACTATGTAACTGGTGCATTGTTACAACAGTCTATGATATCATTGGCTACTACAAAATAGGCAGCTTTGGACATTAGCCCAGAGCACAGATCAAGAGTTTAGCAACAACAATGCCCCCATAGCAAGGCAGCGATCCCACATTTTGCTGCATATTTCTAGGGCACATATGTACACTGACCAGAAAGCGATCCAATTTGTGAGGTAAAACGAGACTTCAATAATGCGTTTACTCCATTTGTTTAGACGGCGTCAGCGTTAGCTGAAATCACGTCGGGTGTAACATGTGTATCGCCTGCGATCTGAAACGCAGGACAACCGACGGCTTTCACAGCTAGCGTGGCTGAAAATAAAATAATAACCACACGGTATGTCAACAGTGTAGCACTTGACATTCAACATCAACTAATATTGTTTGTTGAAAGTCAACAAACTAAAACATAAGACTGAATCTGATTATTTTTATCCTCTGCTACGCGGATGCCCTGAACTGACAGGATGTGGAGGTGTTGTAAGATCGTAATTTGATTGGCCACACGGCAGCAAAAAACATGGAATGGTCTTGCTAAACATGCACCTTTTAGTCCCCCCCCCACACATTACTACAGGAAATAAAGGGAAGAATATGATACAGTAGAGCTGCTATTGATTTCAGTCAGGCCTTTCTTTGGACTACTCTCTCTATGACCACAGTTCTGTGGAACTGTAAAGTTGTGCTTTGGGTGGCCAGAGGAAAATGTCACTGTGCGGTTTTAATGTGGTGTGTGGATGAATTAGAGCCCTCCAAACTGCCAGAGGAAATCATACGTTTGAGAGTCAGCACAAATTCCACAGACATTAGTCATCCAACAACATGGCTTGGAAAACTCTCAAAAAGTCACGAACAAGCTTGGCACACAGGGTAATGGCTGTCAATCACACCAAGTAAAATGAGCGGCTTGAGCAAAATGTTACATTAGGTGACAAGAAAATGACTGACAAATAGAGCCAGTGTTCAAGTGAAAACGTCTTTGAATGCAAGAATTATGCAGAGGGCATGGAAAATGACTTCAGATTAAAAGCATGACAGACCCGTTGGCCTCCTTCTGGAAAAGTGCTGCAGAGTTTCAGGGTTTGGGCCACAGACGAGGTAAGAACTCATTTCTTTTCCTATTGGCCATATTGACTAGAAACAAGGCTAGTCGGGGGCCCACCTCCATCCTTAACAGACGTCCATTCCAACAGCAGGAGTTACACTCCACCTCTCTCACAGGACGCAGATAAGTCCTCTCAATTTCACCGGCCTTTTCTCCCCCGCTTGTCCAACCCGCCCCAGCCCAGCACACTCCACATGTGTCAGATTATGATGTGATGCTGAGATCCAATTTCCAGCCAAGGCCCCTGGATTTATCTTCTTCTCTCATAACTTCAGGTATGCCTGAGAGAAGTCAGGCCTCACTGAACCAGCATGGCTTTTAACAGGGCAATTAATGCGCCTCGGACGCGTCATCTGGGACCATATTTTAAAAAAGCACCCGCCCCCCCTTGATGAGTGCCGATGCAGGCATCGCCCCCCCCCGCTATGTCATTCGCCATGATCCGAAAGGCTTAGAGGGTCAGAGACCAACGCTACTACACTGAGACTCAGAACACAGGCTCCGATCAGCTGATGGTCTGTACTTGACCGTTCTGGAGGTTTCCATGTTCGGATTGTCAATACTCATTAATATGTGACCCGTTTTTTGATACCGGGTTGTTCTTCTCTCTAGGCTTTGCCGGCCCGCATTCATGCACATCTGGACAGGTTTTGTGTGACAACCCATCGATCCGACCAATACATCACATCTTAATACTGCCGACGTCCCTGGTCAAATAAATTGGACACATTTTTACATCAGCGTAGGCTTATTATCCTCCACTCATCAAGAGGGGGTGAGGATTGTGTACATCAGAGGGACTCCAGCCATCTCATATCCGTTTCAGCTCACTCTTCAGTTGTCATCAGCAAGTAATTACGGAACAAAGAGACAATTACTGGTCTCTCAGAACGCTGGCATAGAACAGTTCCCCATGGGAATGAGGGCCCTCGATATAAAACACATCCACACACTGACATATAGGACTTTCCACAGCCAGACTGCGGAACAACTGCCAAGCCCACGGAAGTAGGGCGGAAAAATTGTCAAATTGTAATGCATTAGAGTACAAACAAACGTAAGCAGGCCAAAATTGGACACGCTAGTTAACTATTACCCTATTAAAATGGCAGAAATATCATGAAAGTGAATAGTGGGAATCAAACCGCCCTGCTGTTGAGAGGCGGGGGAACCCAGGGTTGGGGCCAGCTTTGAAGATTTCCATTTGCAGCCTAGGTTAACACTAGATTAACTGGCTGAACTCTGGCTAACTCCACGACCACGTCCCGTCCCACTACCTCTCGCTTCACTTCACAGCTCAGCTGCAGGGGTGGGGGGGGGGGGGGAAGGT
>JACXGJ010003822.1:18513-50470 GCA_016801105.1 Esox niger | reverse complement strand
GCCGGATCATACTGTCAGGGCTGCTGGTTGGGACCCAAGCGCGGAGAGCGGCGAGCAGAGTAGTCGGGGACAGGCGGAAGGTCGATTCACGAGCGGGCGACAGTGGTACAGGCAGGGAACGGGCAGAGTAGTCGGAGACGGGCGAGAGGTCGGAACACTGTCGGGCAGCTAACGTACAGACAAGGAGCAGGCGGAATCGCCGGGGACAGGCAGGAGGTCGATACACGGGGAGTCTGTACGGAGATGAGTGAATCGCGAGAAAAGGCTTGCAAGCAAGAACCATGATCCGGCGGGGAAGGGATGGCAGAGAACTGAGAATATACTGCAGGGGATGAGGTAAGTGGAAACAGGTGCGTGATTAGGTGATTGGAAGCAGGTGTGTGATTAGGTGCTGACTCAGGAGCGCGGGCGCCCTCTGCTGCGCGCTCGCGGAGGCGGGGACGTGACACATGGAGCTCTCCACATTTCATTATACTGCAAAATGTAATCCCAATTGATTTTATTATGGGTTTTAAATCTGTCAAAATGAAAAAATTCAATCTAATCTACAAATTGTTCTAAATGAATTACAAAATGAACAAAAAAGGTTTCCCATCTGTAGGTCATCATTCGCTAGCAGCAAATTACAGCCATGAGTTTATTTGGTCTACAAACTTTGCATATCTGGGCACTGCATTTTTTGCCCATCTTTCTATGCAAAATTGTTCAGCCTTCATCAAGTTGGATAGTAACCTTCAGTGAACAGCAATTTTCAACCCTTTCCGGATATTCTCAAATGGATTGATGTCCAGACGGATTGATGTATTGCAGACTTAAGAAGTTTTTCTTCATGGAATTCTCTGTACTTTGCTCCCTCCATTTTGGCCTCCATCATCACAAGCTTTCTGATTCAGAGAAGAATTCCCATAGCATGATGCTGCCACTACTATCAGAATGTGGTTTTGCATTGGCGTGCGAAAATAAGCACAGCCTTCCCTGTATATGATGTTGTCTGGATGGCAACATTTGTTGCTCCAATACTTGTATACTATATATTTTTCATCACTAATGGTGCCTTCACAGATGTGCACCCCCATACCATCACAGATGCTGGCTTTTGAACTGTGAGCTGGTATGAAACTGGATGGATTCACTCCTCGCTCCAGTGTTGTGGACACGGTGTCCATGATTCCACAAAATAATTCCACGTTTTTATTCATCAAACAACAGGACAGTTTTGCACTTTGCTTCAGTCCATCTTAAGTGATCTTGGGCCCAAAGAAGGCAAAAATATTTTTTATATCCGGTTTCTTCTTTGCATGGTGTCTTAACTTGCATTTGTGGATGCAGCGAAGTATTATGTTTACAGACAAGGATTTCAGAAGTGTTCATGTAGGGATTTCCAATACAGAATTGTATCTGGTTTTAATGCAGTGCCGCTTGAAGATCACAGCTATCCAATATTGGTTTTCGGCCTTGTTCCTTGCATACAGAGATTTCTCTGGATTCTCCGAATCATTCATTGATATTATGTACCGTAGATTATTCTTAAATTGTTGCTCTATTTACCTGTGGGGTCTTTCACAGTGTGGTGAACCCCTCCCCATCCTCACTTTTGATAGACCCATCCTCTCTGGAATTATCTTGTAATACCCAATTATGTTACAGACCTGTTGCCAATTGACCTTTGTTGTGTACTATTCCACCAGGTTTAGTTTTTTAGCATTACACATGCTAAAAAGCATTACACTTTTCCAGTCTTTCATTGCCTTTGTCTTAACTTTTTTGAAATGTGTTGCTGACATCAAATTCAAAGTAGGCATATTTATTTCCAGAAACAATAATATTTCTCAGTTTTTACAGTTGGTGTGTTGTCTTTGTAATATTTTATAATGACTATAGGTTTTAAATAATTTGCAAATCATTGCATTCTGTAAGTGAATTCTCTCCCAGTTGGTCTCAGAGTCTCCTATGTTTTTTATCAAACTTTAGTCAAGAATTGACATGAGTAGTTTTTTTCTTTATGGACTGAAGATGATCTGCCTCACACCTATCTATAGTTGAGGTGCAGAAACCATTGAAGGGCTAACATAAGAATAAGATAGGAATCTTTGCACACTCCAGATCAATGTAGTTTTCAAATATTGGACCTTTTAGTCAATCAGCCTTCAGCATGTTTGTTTTTGCCATTCTCCCATGAATGCCACTTTTGTGAAGCACCCAGGCTATTGTTGCAGTATTTAAAGGGTCTCCCAGCTCAGCCATATTTGATTTTTGCTTCGTTAGAGCTGCCATAGGCCTGTTTTCTCACTGAAAAGTTCCACTTAAAAGTACCATTCTCGTCTGGATACTCAGATTTTGAGGATAGCCTGTTCTACATATTTGCAGTTGTGCCATTGTCTCTCTATTTCTTAATATTAAACTTCAACGAAAAATGCCTTGCAATGGTTCTCATATCCTACCCTGATCGGTGTCTTGCCAGAACCATATTACGATTACGTTTTTGTGAGGAACTGTACTAACCAACTGTGAGACCTCCCAGAGACAGGTGTAGTTAACCTGAAAGCATTTGAAACACCTTGAATGCACACAGGTGGACTCCATTTAACTAATTACGTGACTTCTAAAGACAATTAGTTGCACCACAGCTCAATCTGACCAAAAGGAGGGGATTCTTACATTATCGGTTATTTGCTGTTGGGTGTATTAATTTAGACCAATTTGCGATTTAGAACATTATGTTCTTCTTTGTGTTGATCAATGGGAAGAACCCATAATTAAATCAGTTTTGATTTCAATTTGTTACACAAAAAAATGTGGAAAGGTCCAAGGGGGGTTAAATACCATTTCCACTACTGGAACATATGTCCTTCCCACACCTTGCTTGATTCTCACAGTCAACATGAAACTATAATATAGATTTTGTTGGAGTAAAACCCGGCACCCTGTTGTATTTGCAGTCAGCTTTTTTTCAGTGCCCGGGTCACCTTCTGGCCTGTGTCCTGTCCCGGTTGCCTTGTGTGATGCTCACAGACCTCTCATCATCCACTCACCTGTCTGATGCCTGCTGCTGCAGTCCTGCTAAACCAGATGGCAAGTTTATCACAGAAAATACACCCAGCCTTCCCTTAATCCATTATGGCAATTAACAGAGGGCCTGGTGGGTAGACAAGGAAAGCAACCTGTTTGTCTGAAGGCTCAAGTCTGTTTAGTCAACATTACCTCATCAGGATCTCAGATCCTCACTGGAAGTGAAGGACCAGCCGTACGTCCTGAGGGACGTTGCCACTATGAATGTTCCTGTTATCGCCTGCTTTACTCTCTTCAGGTGGAAATGGGCCACATATTGAAGAGGTTTGAACAGTGTTTTTCACCTCATTCATTCTCCTCATGCTGTGCGTGTTCCCCATGGCGGAGCTGTACTAATTTCCTCATTAAACAAATGGTGGAGTCCACGTGCCTTGTTTGAAGTTTCAGTTAGTTGGCCCGAGGATATGTGCGGTGCTGTACAGTCACGCAGCTACTATACTCTTACTACAGAGCAAAGATGTTTGCTTTACTATTCAAAAGCCTTTGGTGAAGAACTGTAAAGTAGATGCTATTGTACTAGCTTTGTGTGCCTGGAGTATGTGTTATAATACTTCCAATTCAAACCAGTGGTAGATGTTTTAAATTCAGTTTTTTTATGTATTATTTTTGTGTCTTTGTGACAGATTACAACATTTTCTGGTTACAATGTTCTAAGCCAAAGGTACAAAACTAAACAATGACTTTAACATGGTCTCATGTGACTGTCACATTGGCTCCAGAAGCTGAGTGACATGACTGGAGTAGGCATAATGATTAGTGTGAAGGCATGCAGGAGCTAATAGGAGTTAATAAACAAGTGGATCAATGAATGGCTTTAAGGCCCGGTAATGGCTCTCCCTGGACCTTTTGTCCTGATAAACACACCAAAAACAAATGTTGTCAAGTTGTGAACAGTAAACTCGCCTGCTTAGGGTCCCAGTTTCAGCAGGGCTTTAGCCAATCCCTTGTGTGTGAAGATAGAGATCAGGCTTTGACAAATGATTATTATGATTATGATGTTTCTCATCCCACAGACCAGTCTGCTTTTTCATTTCCTGGGGAGACGTCTTGGTCTCATCATCTCCACTTCTGTTCCCTGCCCTGAAACAGCCGTCTTTCCTCCCTTTCTCGTTTTATTGAATTCACACTTTGTCGGGAGGAAGATGTTTGATATGCAGAATGTGCCGTTCACATATTACGCTGAAGCAATTCTAGCTGTTTGTGAAATGAGATTTTAGGCTTGTACTGGTTTGATAGGCTAGATAACAGCAATGAGTGATGAGTGATGTGCAGAAGATTTCACCATTATCCGTCTTTATTGTTTTCCATTTGTTACCGACTGTGTTTGAAGACGCCTGACGTCTCTGGAGCCCAAACATTATTTTCACATTGTGATTACCAGGAATTTCAATTACCATGTTCAAATTGATGCTCAGACGTTGATAACAAATGTCCTTGTTGAATAAGGAATAGATCATCAGATTGACGTTTCTAATGGAATTTAGATTTAACTCTGGTGGAAAGTCTGCAATTTACAAGTTGTGAATTTATTGCGATAACAAGAACTTATATGTATTCTGTTTTTTTCCCAGTAAAACTAGGTTTAGCTCCTGTATAGTACATAAAATCATGAATTTATTTGGGAAATGGAAAGTAATAATGTGGAAATTACAATGGAATGAGAATTGGACCTGGCTATATTGAAATGGTTAAGGTTTATAGCTATGCTCAGTGGAGTATGAATTAATTTGCAGCATGCAGTCACAATATTAATGAACAATTATTTATCTCAAATCATACCATTCATACCATTTACTGCTTGACATCCTGCACAATTATCACCGAAATGTTAATATATTCATGGTGTCCTATAACTCTATCATAAGTCTTCCTGAGCTATTTCTCCTGTTGATTCTTCAACCTTCAGTGATTAAAACATTCATTTTGCACAGAACTATTCTTTATTTATTTGCATCTAATCAAAATAATATAATCTGTGGTTGGCAGTATAGATTGTTTCAGCATCAGACCTGCAATAGCAGGAACAGACTACTGTACATTTGAAATCCAATGCTCACTCTGCCTTGATGTGATTGCTGATGTGTCTGAGATGATCTGAAAAGACCATGCTGTGTGAGAGAATTGTTCTGCAAAGTGACTCCTAAAAGACTGTCTCTTTGCCAAGCAGCCTCTTTACATTAAAATGGCTGGTCTCAACATTTATCCGACAGGAACGCAGATCATTCTCAGTGTGAGCTTGGGCAGAACCAGGGTGCTGAACCAGGGGACAGAACTAGCAGGCAGAACAAAGGGATAAAACCAGGAGGCATGTCTTGCAACTTGAGTAGAGCAGCTGAGCTATTCTCCTCAGCTCTGTCTCTTCAGCTCTGTCTCCTCAGGTCTGTCTCCACAGCTCTGTCTCCACAGCTCTGTCTCCACAGCTCTTTCTCCACAGCTCTGTCTCCACAGATCTGTCTCTTCAGCTCTGTCTCTTCAGCTCTGTCTCTTCAGCTCTGTCTCCTCAGGTCTGTCTCCACAGCTCTTTCTCCTCAGCTCTTTCTCCTCAGCTCTGTCTCCACAGCTGTTTCTACAGTTCTGTTTCCACAGCTCTGTCTCCAAAGCTCTGTCACCTAGGCTCTTTTCCCTCCTCCTCAGCACTGAAGCTAGCGTTCTGTAGACTGGCCACTCTCATTAGACAAGTCATTACAAGAATTACAGAAGCCTGGCCACAGATTTCTTACAAATTGTAGATTTAGATTCAACTCAATTCATCAAAGAAACATAATCCCTGCATGTATGTGTGTGAGGGCATGCATTTGTTTATAATGGAGGTATTTTTCTTTGCTTCTATCGAAAACTTTTCTGGAATGGTTCTGTTCTATTTCCTTTATTTTCTGCACACAGTGGAGCTCATAACAGAACAGAGAAGGAAATCTTAATCCAGAGTACCACTACGTTTAATGTGTAATTGTACACATTAAAAATATGTAGAAAGGACATAGCTTCCGAGATCAGGGGGAAGAATTATGTTGTAAAAAAGAAATGATGCCTATTGGAAGACAGTACCTAGGACTGTCAATGGGCTTAAGGATAAGTAGGCATCATATGCAAGCTACTAGAGGTAGGACACACTAGTTTTCACAGTTATCCTGGTGTTGTTTTTCTACAGTTATCCTGGTGTTGTTTTTTATAGTTATCCTGGTTTTGTTTATTTACAGTTATCCTGGTGTTGTTTTTCTACAGTTATCCTGGTGT
The DNA here is from genome assembly GCA_016801105.1 of Esox niger. NCBI lineage: Eukaryota > Metazoa > Chordata > Actinopteri > Esociformes > Esocidae > Esox > Esox niger. The sequence continues at coordinate 44,167 of JACXGJ010003822.1, read as the reverse complement.
TGTTTTCTTACGGTTATCCTGGTGTTGTTTTTCTACAGTTATCCTGGTGTTGTTTTTTTACAGTTTTCCTGGTTTTGTTTTCTTACGGTTATCCTGGTGTTGTTTTTTTACAGTTATCCTGGTGTTGTTTTTTATAGTTATCCTGGTGTTGTTTTCTTAAGGTTATCCTGGTGTTGTTTTCAACAGTTATCCTGGTGTTGTTATCTTACGGTTATCCTGGTGTTGTTTTTCAACAGTTATCCTGGTGTTGTTTTCTTAAGGTTATCCTGGTGTTGTATTCTTAAAGTTATCATGGTGTTGCCGACATAATTGACAAGTTAACAATTTATTTGTCCATTCGGTTTTCATCCTCCTAAATCTTCTTTGCTGTTTGGCCAGAACGAGTTAAATAATGAAAAAGACTACTTGAATTCAGGAAAGAAAAAAAAACACCTCCCACCAATCAGAGTTGTGCTCACTCAGCTGTTTGTCATGCTTGTTGTGCGTGAGGAAGAGCACCATGGACAGTGACAGGTATGCACGGGGGAATTTTAGCTCTGGCTCTTGATGGTGGTGATGTCATCGTTTGATAGATGTGTGTGGTGAAAATGAGAACAGAAATCTCAGTCTCTGTAGGCCGGAGCTCCTCCACTACTGTAGCTGTTTCTGCATCTCTGAACCCGTTGTTGTTGACTCACATTCACCGTTAAAACTGCTGATGCAGTGAATGCACTCATCATTTCTAGAGGAGCCATCATTTCTCCGCCGACTGCTTTGCGTTAGGCCTAATTATTATGCTATCTCAATTCACTGGAGCTTTAATTAATATTTCTATCACAGGTTTTGTTTCAGCCCACTCAGCATAAGCAGAATGCCTCCAAGACCTTGTCTGAAAGCCCTCCGATAACAGATGTGAGTCCCTTCACATCTTCTCCTTTTAATGGTTTACTTCCTGTGTTTAGACTGTACCGAGGGTTGAAATAAATAAGTGATTTGTTGACGGTTGATAACACAGTTATTCCGATGATACTGTTGACATTATGTTCCTGACGGGTTACCATGGGAGTCACATTACCGTGAGGAGAAATTCCATCAAATTTCCTCTCCGTTCATTTTTCATGCTTCCTCTGTGATGACCCAGAAATGTGTTTTTGCCGGGGAATGTTTTTGATACCATGTCTTGTGCTGTGGAATAATGTAAGAGCACTGGTGTGTTGCCGCAACGGCGGCGGTGGCGGCAGCTGGGGGAGCGTGTTGCCATAAAATATTAACGACTCAGAGGCACCGCCACATGACAAGATGAATGTAATTGGCCCTCGCAGCTCTATCTGTGCATGTTAATGAGATGGGCTGGTATTTAAATCAGGCGCGCCCTAGACACCCGTGCTGTGATCCAAAATACCACAACAAAGAACGTGTGAGACCACGCGTGCACATACGCACGTGCACACCCACCCACACACACACACACACACACACACACACACACACACACACACACACACACACACACACACACATACATATATATACAAAGCAACTAAGACGTTTTATTTTGTGAGTTTTTTGTAATAACATAGGGGCCTAATTCCATTCAGAATTTATTATATTAGGTTACTCTACAACATTTTGAGTGACCTTTGAATGCCTTGATGGAAATAGATGTCATTTGTTTGAACAGGCTTGTTATTTACACCCTGCACGAGACGCCCGTGCGAGATACCGAGGTTCCAGGAAGCGAGGTGGAACAGAGCCAAGGGTAAATCTGTAGGAAAACATGTGCACCTGCACAGCACCTGTCCTGCCGACGCGGCCGGGGTCGAGCCCTCAACGACAGTGTAGCTCGGGAACAAAGCTGCGCTCTCCACAACAGAGCGCGGGCGGCCACCTCAGGAGAAAACAGACGGCAGTGTTGGCTGGAATCAGCTAGGCTCCAGCCTCCCCCGGGGCAGAGCCGATGGAAACAGAACGGAATACGGCGACAATACAGTCGTGCTCTTAAAGGGGGGAGGATGCCAACCTGCAGTTGGCCGAGCGTAACCTACCACTCATGGAGAACATCACCTGATTCCCCGTTCATTAGTGACCTACCGAATTCCCATTTGTTTTATTGTAATTGATTATAACATCTAGAAGCGTCTAGAATCTGAGAATCGTCGCAGTGCAGAGCTGAACGCAGCGAATGGACATCTGCGTCAGAGCAGGATGTCCATCACCTCGAGCTCATAAACATGATCTTATTTCCTTTGATTGAACCGAGTTAAGCCCTGTCTTGAGTGAGGTGTCATCTATATGAACCTAGTGTCCCAAACAAAGACAAGAGACACTGCTAGGTGCGTGTGCACATGTTGTCATTTGTGTGTGTGTGTGTGTGTGTGTGGACTGGTAGGAACCTGTCTAAGAGGGTTGGGGGATGAGAAGGCAGGAGGACAGATGGTATCCCTCATGGTGGCTGAAATAAAAGAGGGGATTAAAGGACTCTGAGGTGTACACTCTGACGCCAATTACACCGTATAGATGGAAGTGAACCTGCTCCACGGGGGGTAGAGGAGGCTCTCACACACATCACATCTGGCCCACGGATTCCTGCACAGAATGGGCGGTGACAAAACTGGTCTGTCACGGATCGACACCGTGCGGGGGATATCGGCCCCCACATCATAGTGTCTTACTAGAATGAGCTGGGGACAGATTTCGAAGGCATTTCATTTGGTTATGTATGGGTTCAGTTAAGGCAGTGTTTGTTTTGTCTTTGAGTAGCACTAACATAACAGCTATGCTTCCCAGTACAGTATTTCAATAATCCCAGAAGCTGTTTTAGTTTGTTATACTCTGTGGCCTGTGGGAGTTTGAAATGGTCAATTATTTCTGTCTTTCTTGTTTCCTGTCATTGATTCTCAAAAGATTTGCTTTGCTCCACCAAGTAAGACTAGGTTGCAATTGAATTAAGTAATACCATCCAATCAATAAGAGATACATAACAAATCCACAGTGCCTTTGTGTAGCCTGAGGAACCCCAGCGTTTCATTGCAAATGGAAACACAAATAAACCAGTGAACTCAATCAATAAATTCTTGAAAATGATTGATATGCATCAAATATATTTTTGTTATTACTATGATATAATATTTAATGCCTTTTGGCAATATTTGTACAAACAGTGACATACAAAACTTGGATTTCTCACTGGCATCCTTTCCAAATGCATTTGGATGGCTGGATCATCAGAATCCATTAGCTTTGCATTGCCCTCTGGCTGACTGACTGAGACACCATCTACAGAATTACCGTCTCCTCCCCAAAAACCCTGCCTTTCCATCAATGCATTAATAATGAAGATGTAGCCTAATGAAACTCAAGGCTGCCTGCCAAAATCAGCCATAAAAATAACATTTGGACCAGATCATTTGCCCATCCATTAAGCTCAGCAAAGTATCTTTACAGATACGTTCCTGACACTGTGAAGGTGTGCCAACAATGACATTGTTTTACCAATTGCTGATATGGACATTGCTTTAAAAAGAAAGAACACCTTTAAACAACTTTTTAAAATGTTCTGCCCGCCTTCACATAAAAGATAGATGGCACATTGTTGAATTGTACATATGTGTAATACGTGGGGCAACATAAAGTGGGTTACTGTTCTCTCTAAATGATTTACACAGCAGGCATAAAACAAAATGAGAAATCAGGTTTATATTATATCTAATGTAAATAAGGCAGACTTTAACCCTGTGAGTTATAGCTTCGAAGCCAGCCTGCTTCTTACCCCTGTTGCATAAATTCATGACCAGTAAATCACTGGGTTTTGAAAAACAACAACAGTGAGAAAATAAAGCAATGCAAAAATGATAATTAGAATGTGTGAACATATGTAACTAATCAGCATTTTGGCTTCCATATCCCGTTGCATTTTTTTGTACCCAAATTGTGTTGGAGTTCGTAGACGTGTGCCATGAAAATTATCTAAAAAAAGTCATATCTTTGACAAATGGTAAATTATATGCCAGCTGTTTGTTGAAGTTGGAGTAATTCATAGATTAGGTTTGGCAATATGTTTAACGCACAGCTCAAAAGGACCTGTGAAACCTTCAAATTCCAACCTAGTTTAGCTGAGTTGTCAAGACTTCAGTGTCAATAAACTGAAAGTGATGGAATCTGTTTAATCAAAGCAAGCCGGACCATGTAAATCCCACCTAGCATACTAGCCAGACATTTATCAAGCAGTGTATTTCAGCTCAACTCAGAAGAACCTTCGTGCTACTCATGTGAGATGCTGTTATATAGACACACAGCTACACGACCCATCAAAACATCAATAGCAAAGTACATAGGATGGTCTCACAGGTACAGATTAAGCTTAGTCTATGACTTAAAGTTCAAGCTCAATGTAGTCCTCCACTGACCTTAATCTGTGTCCACAAAACCATCCCGATGTTATCTCCATGTCTAATTCTAGGTCTAAAGTTTCAACGTCTGTAATGTAATGAACCACAATCACTTTGATCTTTCAACTTTCCCAAACTTCCAGAAACTTCCAAGAATAGATTGCTGCAATGAACCTGCTTAGCATCAGATGGATCCAGTAGTGGAATAGTATTAAGTAGCACCGCTACTGCGGTCGTACAAACTCATATTCAAGTATTTGGTCCCAGAAATATGAGGACCATGGTGAAAAGGTACATTAGTTCATGGCTGAAGTCTTTGCAGATTGTCAGCCTTCTGGGACTCCTCCCTGCCAGTGGCTAAAAGACAGCAGGTAGTATCCCAGTCAGGACCTATGTCCCATGGGTCGATTATTCTCTCGATGACACAGGCAAGATGTCCTTCCTTTGGTAGCCACGCCAGACATCCTCATCATGGATCAATGAAAGCACCCTTTGAATGATGAATGAAACACGTAAAGTTTCTCATTCTAAAGTGTCATTTTACAGGTCACGTCGTTCTTGTGTAATTGCGACATCACACCACACGTTGATCGAGGTGGACTTAAGAAAATGTAGTTGTTGAAGTCGAAGCTTACCTTGTTGCGTTACAGTTTCATCATCTTGTCATTAGGGCTGGACTGAGTGGAACAAGTCGTCCTTCAACCCTGTCAGTCTACTATACATTTATGGACAGACAGACGTACGGACAGGCTGCAGCTGGCCCCAGTAAACATGCTCTGCTAATTAAAACACTCAAACACAACATGCCTGAGCACTGAACCAAATAACCTCCCCTGCAGTACTGTATACACAACTGAGAAATACCGAAGCCGCCATCTTGCCAATTCAAACACAATGGGTAGATTGTTTTATTATTTCAGTATTACATTATGTTGCTTTCACAGAGGCTTTGGCCTCTCATCCAATTACTGTGTGTTCCCATGTCCAAAGCAAGTCATGTATTCAGTACTGCTTAAACAGCTATGTTATTGTTATCATTTGACTTTACCCGCATAGGTTCAGTTCAGCTCCGGCAACCATTATATATACACTTGTGACTGTATGCTATATCATTCCTTCGCTAATACAACAACTAGAATCTAGCAGGAGATATTTTATGCGTTGCAAAGCAAGCCTTGTAGGTGAATATTTTCAACACAAACTGATCATAAGACTAAGAGCGGCAAAGCAAAACTGTATTTGAAGCATTTGGCTCCGCTTACCAATGTTCATCTTTAATTTAATCATAATCAAAATGCTTAATCAAATGAAAGGAAATCATGTCAGGTTTTTAAGGTCTTTAAGCTACCATTCAATATTCTCTGTGAATGATTTTAATGGAGTAAGTCATATTTCAGGTGCCCCACATTTCAGATTGTATCACTTCTCAACATTTGTCATCTGTCAAATTATTTTCCCTCTGCATGTCACATTCATTTGTCAAAACAAGCCCATCCGGAGATGCCTACTATTTCAAGTAAATGCGATTTGGGAAGATTTTTATTTGGACTCCATATTTATGGGAATGTTAGACTAATACAATTGTTTGAAATTGTAAATGCCATTAATCTGTCTTAATTTGTCTTGACAAAATGTGTTCCTTTGTGTCTTATTTCACAATTACAAAGTGGAAAAACAATTGGTTCATTCAGGTATATTCAATAAAAATGTTTCAGTCAACAACATTAAGCCATATTCCATGCAAGATATTACATTGCCGTCGCTGTTGCTGTAGACGGACTTTGTTGAAGTCTTGCCACACGAAGTAACAGCTGCCAAGAAAATAATAATGGTGGCCCCATTTACTATAAAGTAAAGATTAATCCTGTGAAAACGATGATACCTGAATTTTAAAACTTCTGCATGTAAAGAAAGCTAGGCTTGGCCCGACTCCAAACTGCAGGCAACAGTGGCTCTGAGGATAAAGAGTTACTGCAGACTCTTACCACGTTTTTAACACGTTCATATTTCTGCAGGCTAGTCTGATCAATGCCATAGAAAACCATTTCTTATAATTCTTCCAGCTACTTAGGGGCACATCTGAATTATGGGCAGCGTATCCGACGCACATTTATTCTTCCCTCCTGACGTTTTTATGGAACTCATTATCCGCTTTGTGGCCGTGCCTCTGAATGGGGAACCTGTGGGCTTTTTATGTGTAGCTAGCAGCTCGTCAACTGACCACTTTTAATGTCCTCTCTCTTTCTCAGGGCGAGGAGAGAAAGGGACCGAGTCCTGTGTTAATGTACCCGGGCTCCCATGGAAAGGCTGGCACCCACCACCGCTCTCAGTGGATCAGTGTTGGAGCAGTGTGTCTGTCTGATGGGGGCGGAGAGCAGAGCTGCAGACCTCAGACCGGGGGCTTTATTTACCTCAGGTGCAATGCCTCATTATGATGGTGTTAATGAGGAGCATATGCGGCAGGGAGGATGTGGGGGTGGTGGGAAGCCTGTGAGGCTGGATGTGGGTGTGGACGGCCCTGCCCAGGTCTGGCCAGCAGGGAAGAGAGGCCCTGTCCAGGGACCAGCATCCATTCTCATCGGAGCCAAAGCACCGCTTCTGTTACCCAACAACAACTCGTACCATCTTAAACCATAGGAATATAAGGAAGCCTTACATTCATACTCTTTTGTTTTTAGAGCAGATGTTCAATTCAGGTAAATAAAAAAGATTTAATCATGTGTGGCTAGTGATTATCAATAAGTACTTAGTACATCAATCATTTTTAAATGAATCACAATCAAGTGTATATTATGTTGCCTGCAGTTGAATGTTCTTCCTTGGGCACACTTCTGTCCTTTTATGTCCATGAAAACCAAGATTCTAGCTTATTAACATTGTTGAACAGTACATCCAAAATCATTTTTGGTGTAGTAAATCATTGTTATTATAGTTATGTTGTTATCATTTATTAATCATAAATCATTACAAATATTTTTATAAAGGTCCTTCTCTATGGCCTCATCCTTTGGTATGGTCTACCTATACTTAAAAATATATTCATTCATGTTTTGGCCAGTGTCATTTAAAAAAGCTAGACATGCCATTGGTATCTGTTCAGATAGTAAAAATGCTCTATAAGATCTCAAAACAGCCCATAACATATCAATGGTTAAACAACAAGGCAGCTGTGAAACAACTTTTTGTGGGACTTGGATGAGTTGTAATGTGAATTTTGTTCATGTGAATTTTATAATTCATTATTTGACTCTACCAAGATTAAATATCATCAAACACTGACTGCATCACACATTTGGGGTTTATGCTTGTATTAAGACTCTCTTTCTATAAAGGGGAGACTTCAGCAACAAGAAGCTTGTCTTAGCCCAACAGCATGGATCATGAAGTCATTCACGCGTTTCCCAAATTATTTATTATTATTTAATTATGGCTTAACCAAGACTATTGTGTGACATTAAATCACATTTTGGAAATCATTATCTTGGGACAATTTCAATGCATTTAAACACGAATAAAGTATTTATAAAGTATAAATTGACCACAGTTAAGATAAGACTACAAAAAAACATTAAATACTGTAAAATATGTTTTTAAATTAGTAATAACTAGGTTACTAATTACAAATGGTAGCTTAATAAATAAATATACATTAATTATTAATTATTTATAAAGGTGTTATTTTGTGTGTGTTTTCTAAATGATTTTATTATTTGCGTTGTATTTATATATTATTACAGCAACTAGGCTGAACACGATGCCCTACTTTAAATTCCCTAAGATGAAGTCGAGGTTTTGTCTATTCAGAGGTGTTTTATGTGAAGCTGTACAATGTTGAGGCTTTATAAGGACAGTCTGGCTTTTGGGATGACAGTGGGAATGCTCCTTAGTTTTGAGTTTACCGCTGTGATTTCCTGAACAGAGGCAGTCTTCCCAGGCAGTAATGTTTTTTGGGAGCAAGCTTTATTCACCATGAAACCTACTGCAAACGCTGTCTCCCCGGGACAACAATGCTGACAGCCAAGCCCATAGTCACTGGCTCCTCCTTTACATTTTATGAGTTTGGCCTTCCCCTGCTATTGAGGCAAACGTAGGCCATCAAACAAAACAATTTACTGCCCGGGCAAAATTTGACCTTGGGGCTCCTGAAAGGCCCACAATATTTTCCTGAAAACAAAGTCTAAAGACTGAGGAGCTATGTGCATTAAACACATGCTAAGAGTTTTTTTCTCTTATCTTTCTTTGTTATAGTTTAAATTGTAAAACATATTTCTCTGACTTTGACTATCTACACATTTTATTTTCTGGGAGTAGAGTAAATCCCATACATCAATTCAAATATGAGAGTTTCACTGGCTGTTGGGCTTATTTTATTATAGCTAGAAGGAAAGGGAAGGAAAGCAGTGACCTGGGTGATTCTTGCCTTCTGGTTCTGAGGCAGGGCTGCAGGGAATTCCTTATTTACTGCACCTGGGTTCCAACCTGCCTGCATTACTGTCACAGGATTTTTTCCTTCCGTGCTGCCATGATTAGATTCCACCCAACCCTAAGCTCAACGCTGTTTTTTTTAGCACCTGTTCCCTCTGTCAGAGATGGAAAACCAAAGTCACACATGCATCACATATCCAAGATTTTCCAATTTGTTAAGTATTCACCAGCATGTCATGTTTAACATCTCACCCCACAGGTCCTCCCTGTGTGAAGGATGTTGTTTAACACTGAAATATGAAAAGAGCGACCGTATAAACAACGAGTGGAGCAGAGAAGTGAAAACTCAAGTACAACCAGTTGGAGAAATAATCGTAGGAAAGCTACTGTAGATTAGTATGTACAGTTACCAAGTACGATATGTCGGTGCAGTTCTCCGTGTTATGTCTCCGTGGGTGATCGTAGAGAAGGTATTCCATGCATTTAGGATGTAGGCTACGCTGTATGAACCGCTTAAATAATACGAGGGAGGGATTCTCCATCTTGTTCTATTATATGGATTCTTTGCACGCTTTTCTTTATGAGACAAGAGCTTTAGTAATCTGTATCCTTTAGTGAGAGAACCCCATGGAGATGCATTAAAGAGATAAATTGGTCTCATCCCCAGTCTGACAGACTCCTCATCTGTCTTTGCTCGCCTCCATTGATCACAATTTATTTTATTTGTGTTGTTGCATTATTAGGCGGAAGAAAAGCATTGCATTAATAAAGGCCTGATTATAAAGTTAAACAGAAAGACTATACGGTTCCACAGGAAGCTGGCTTGGGCTCGCAAGGCCTGCGACTGCCCCTGACCTGATATCTTATTACACACTGGGCTCAAATCCGAAGTAGCTCCAATCATTTACTATAGATGTAATTCATTTCTTAACGATTATCGCTTGCTTCGCGGTTGGACTTATTTGTCTAATTCCATCAGAAGACTCCTATGTTTTTCAGTGATTTATCGTGTCTGTAAGACACATGTATAGTTGTATCTCTATTGACCAATGGTTGTGCAGTTATAAGGGCTTAAATCATGACTTGTGTTTAGCAACGTATACCACTCCGGGCATTAGAGGAATTTACAGGTGAACTTTGTCTTATTGGCTCACCCTGGAGCCAAGCGCTTTCCTTAAAGAGTCACAGTAACGCTCAATGACATGTTCAACCAGAAAAGAGAATATTATATAGAAACAATGAACGCTGAACTCAAATATATTTGTGTTAGAATTCAAGTTAGGTGTGAGTGGGCTTATCGGCTCTTGATTGGCACTCAAGTGTAACCCTGTGCATTTATGGATTGTAGTAATTATAGTAATTAGATGGGAATGCTGTCTAATAAAGAACGAGTTGCTGTCAGCACATGGCAAATCTTGGTGATAAATAAACTAATGTATGCAGTGAATAAAAACAACAAACTGAGTCACCGCAACTAAGACTGAGAGATTTACATTTTCTGTTACTATTATTCGATGAATATTATGTGATGTAGGGTATATACTGAAATGTATAACCGTTTATGGTCCATTATAAAATTCATTGTGTGGGTTTTTCTTTATTGGTCCCTTCTTTTGTGAGGCTCCTCTAACCTAAAGGAACCATGGGGGAGCAGCCAGAGTGGGGAATGAACCAGCAACTCTGCAGTTGCAAGTTAAGTCCATTACTTCCTGCACCATAAAGGTCTGGAGTGAGGATGTTACAAGCTGACATGGACTGTGGCATCTGACACTGAAACAATTTAATACCTAAAGTGAGGCTGAATGTCACAGACCCCATTAATACCCAGGTTCCACATTCACATCTGTATTCCAACACGGTGGAACCGCAAAGGGTCTCAAATGTTAATCAACTTTGTTTATTCATCTGGTATGTTTTTGCTTTATATGCGTTGCCCAAGACGTTACCTAACCTAGAAAACAGTGTCCAACTACGGCTGTTCCAGGAAGATTACCACTGTGTGGAGAAGATGCTGGATAGTAACCTCAGAAAATTACTACCCTTCTACATTGGCTTTGCTCAATGAAATGATTTGCTGCTGCACGACATGGGAATATTACAATGTTAATATGATTCAGACCTTAGTCTAAATCGCCATATTACTCAAATGTATTGTTTTGGCAGATGCTTTATTCAAGGTGACATTGAGATCTGCACATTATAGTATGACAATATGCTGAATGTGATTATATCCTACTTATTCAACTTGCCATTTATCACAAGGGTTAAAGAAATACAAACTGAATTAAATGTGACTCTTCTGAAAGGAAACAAAAGCCTAGGCCCGTCTTTGCATATTCCTGACACCTTCCGACTAAAAGATGAGGCATTATTTCAATACGAGGTTGCTTACTTCACCCAATGACCTCCTGTAAATATTATTTATGACCCAAAATCTTTTAATTCCAGATATGTTTTTTTGGGGTGATATCCGCATGTCAGCACTCTAATGCAAGGCACAAGCCTGCACCCATTTTTCAAGCAGACAATGAATATTCAAAAGACGTGTTTGAGAAAGGCAGGGTGAACAAAAAAAGAAAAGGGGAGAGTTAACATTAATTAATATTCGTAGCAGTAAAAATCAAAGAAAGGCCCGGGCTAATTTCAAAGGACAATTAATCATACGGCTCCGTAATTACACCAGGGAGTTTACAAATGATTTTTTTAAGGGGCCAGAGTAAAAGATAATCCCCTACCCATCAAAATCACTGGCTCTCCACCAATCCCAGCAGAAACGGCAATTAAAGCAAACAGCAGAGGAGAGGTAATTGTGTGCCAGGAGGAAGCCCAGGCAGAATCCTAATTGCAATGGACGGAGGAAGGAAGATGACTTGCTTTAACTAACACCTGATTGTATTGAGGGAGAAGAGAGAAACTGCAGGCCGGAGCAGGTCTGTAACCACCTCCAGGTGCTGGCTGGGTAAAAATAACTATTTGGCGGTGTTCTGTTAAATGTGCCTGTAGCAGAGAGATTGGAGGCATCTGGAGCACCCCATTCCTCCACCATCGCCTCATGAACGGCCCTTGCTCATGGTGACGAGTCGATCTGACTTCCATTACTCCTCACGAGTTGGAAAAATTGAAATAACTGCTGAATATTTACTGTATTCTACATTTGCTTATAGCATCTACACTTCCAGGCAGTTAAAAAAAAATACCCACACGAGCAACATTCAGTTTTGCATCTTCCCATAAAAATAAAATGTGCCCCTTTCTTTGTGTTTCAGAGTCCACTTCTGATCAAAGGGAGACAATCAGTCTCCCCAGAGCCACACAGAAACATCTTCCTTTCCAAAGGGACAATGGCGTTTACTGTTCAAATCAGAGCTTGCAGGTGTCAGTCAATAGCCCTAAGGGTTGTTAGCCCATAAGCTCTGCTGTATTTCTCAGTGAGTTAGCCCTTGTAAAGACCTCTATTCACATCTGCTCTCTTTTTTTACACCACCAATCGGCACAGACTTGTTTACGGTCACTCCTGAAGGTTTTCCTTTTGAGTCCGTCACGTAAAGGCTTGCTCACTTCTTCATGGTGCTTGTTTTCACCATGGGGCTGTTCAGATTCAAACAACACAATCACACAGGGATACTTTCGCTTTGATACCCAGCCTGTGTTGGATGATTTGTTCTCTGCTGTAAGTCAACATCCGTTTGCCTGACAATATGTTATTGAAAGAATGAATTACCCTGATGTCTCCAATCAGAGAAGCAAGGAGATGTTGGACATGCTGACATGAAACATTTAGCATGTCTTTTATTGCTTCCTCCAGGGAATCCAATGGCAATTAAGTTGAGACATTGATGCTGAGACAGGGGTGACATCATAAAAGGTCACTGTTTGAAAACTGAAGGCGTAAGGTATCTTACAAGATGGGGACTCTTGGCATTCACTTGGTGGGAGAAACAGGGCTCTTATTACTTTATCAATGTTCCTGTATTCCTACAGTGCAATAGGAATTGCAGGTTCATTCTTGTTACATTGTATGTGTACTGTATTAAGGTTTTTTTGGGGGTTAGGGTTGGGATGGGCAGCATTAATGTGGGTGGGGGCCACTAAAACATCTGTTTTCATCACAAGAGTCTGCAGTGGGTTAGATGTGGTCGGCATACCCACATCCATTTCCAAATTGACTTCTTAAAGAAAGTGATAAACACATTCAGTGGGAGAAAGACCGTAATTACTAGAAGTTTAGATAAAGGAGTTTGCTAAAGTTAGACTTGTTTAAAAATATTAAACAGATGTAACCTGCTTCTGGCTGGTTCGAATCCAGCCCAGTGTTCTTTCAGCAAGTTTGCTTTCCATCTTTTAACCCAATCTATCAAATAAAGAGTGAATGCCAGAACAAAAACTCTTTAATATATATAGGATCTTTCTCAAAAAATGGCTTAATGACTGACTGTCAACTAAAAGCAAAACTTTGTACAAATTTGTCATATTTATACATTGTGCATTCTACAATTCTCTCAAAGTATGTATAGTCTAAATAGGCCAGTAAACATAGTTTTGATCGTGGGCCATATTAAACATAGGCAAATCACAGGTCCTCAGTTGCCCATCTTTGGGTTAAGCTTGGAGCACAATTTTTGTTTAGTACAACACTGATACCATTGCTGATACCATCCTTTTATAACTTTGCATTGTATGTGCTGTCTTTCTGTTCATCATCCTTTTGACTCTGCCAACAAAACCATCCAGTCGACCTTCATCTCCCCTTTCTAAATCCACACTCCGATAAAGGGATCCCAGCTGGCAGATCAAACTAATGTCTTCACCCCTCAGCGTCGACCGAACAGCCGCTGAAAAAAATCACAGCGCCGGTGAAATGGCTCTGACATAACCTGATCCGGCCAGTGACGCGGCACAGCACCGCGCTCCACCCTGCAATACATCAGTGCCAGAAAACAGTGGACCTGGAGACGCGCTGATTGAATCAGGGACCTGGGAGACTCTAGGGAGAGTTCATCCATACGACTGGCAGCAGCATCTCTCACTGAGCTACTGTCTCCCAAAGCAGAAACCACCAGAAAGCCAGACCCCCAAACTGAATCATATCCGACTTAGAGGGAGAATATAGGGAAAAGCCAAATGTACCACTTAAGTTTAAGTAGGTGTTTCAACAGCCATTCCTGTGCATAAAGAATAATGTACAAATGCTCAGCGGAGCACATGGAATACATTCTGTTAGCATTCGTAGGTTTGGCAGCGCTTAAATGACTTTTAAGCCAAATCTGAGCAGTGAAATCATGACTGCTCGTTGCTCTGGGTATGTGTGACTTGATAGCATCTGATATCCTAATGAAGAGTTTGTGTCGTTTATTCTTATGAGGGAGGCAGCTACATTTTGTGGGTATAACCGATATAATAAAGTCAGAAGTTATGATGATCATCATTCTTTGTTCTTCAACATCTTTATCGTTTACTGAAGTCTTTGATGGCTGTGAAATGCACCCAATAAAACCTGATGATTCTAGCACCAGGATAAATGACCAGTACATTTGATTCATTACTGTATAATAGCTTGGAAGATAGTACAAATCACATTTGTCAGATTATGCTATTGGGTTTGCCATTTTTAATAATGAAAATTACAATGATATCAAAAAATACTTTATCATTCTAAAGTTGAAGAAGATATTACGATTGCACTGCAGTGAAAGGAATGACACTGACACACTTCCCTCTATCCTTGATCACAATTGGTACAATAATAATAGAATAATCAACCGTTTCATTTTTCATGCTTATTGTATTTTTTTTGTTTGGTGAACACAATGTATACCAATGTATGCAAATTATTTGCATTTTCCTTTTCTGTCGGAATACAACAACAGGTTACAATAACATAAGTGAAGGTCATTCAGAATTACTTTTCTGGGATGAATATTGTTTACATTTAGTTTGTGTGGTAAAGAGAAGAGTAATATAATTCATTTTGCAATTGTCCCTAATATGAGATGTAATGTTGTCATTACAGCTAGTCAAAATTCAAGGCTATGTCCTACATGTGACTACTGACCCGCCTTGTCAAATGGCCTTGCTTAATGGCAAAGGAAGATAACCGGGCAAATGAGTTCTGAAGACCAGGGATATCAGCAACAATTAGCATGCTTTCAACCAGCTGTGGGGGGCACAGCCAAGAAGGAGTTAAAATGAATGACTCAGCATAACTACATGGTGTCATTGGACAAATGCCTTTATCTTTGATGAGCCAGTGGCAGACGGGATGAGTTATAACATCCATAGGATGGATGGAGAATTATCCTGACAGCTACTTAAAGAAATGAAAGGTGAAAATGATGCACACCACTTTTGATATGAAATGCAGATAATTAAGTACACAAAAGGAAGATGTGTCTACACATAACTGGTCTTCTATATTACAAGGAAAGCTTATGCTTTCACGTGACCGATACACAAGGACAACAACGATGCATGATGGGTATTCAAAAAACATCTACTTTGAATTCTGATTTGCTGAATTTGTGACAGTACTTAATTAGGTCACATCAGTAAAGTGTAAAAGAGTTTACATAGGGTTCATCCAATACATTATTTAGGATTATTCAATCATTTACTAATCCTTTGTAAGATATTTTAAAACTCTTATGTAGTGTTGGTACAAAGAGTGCAGTAAATCGGCAGTGCATCCAAAATAGCTAAACAAACTATATACCGTGAGTAATTAACCATTTATAAAAATACGTTATCATCATGTTACCCTGTGGTTGAACAGCTGAACCATCATTACTATATAACCTTGTTGTCAAGGGTTGAGCAGTTCAACTAATTTCTAAGTGTGATATATTAGTACTCTGTACAAGGAGTAGAATAGACTGGCTTTTCATGATGAATCACCTTAAGAACTCTATTGTCCTATGAACATTTATAAAAAGTGAATAATGCATTCATAAATTATTACATAACATTAATGAAGTTTATATAACAGCTTCACCAAGCCTTCACAGATGTGACCATAGTGTAAAGTGTTGGTTACAGTTATATAACATCTTCTCAAAGCCTTCACAGATGTGACCATAGTGTAAAGTGATTGGTTACAGGTTTATAACAGCTTCTCAAAGCCTTCACAGATGTGACCATAGTGTAATTTGTTGGTGACTAGTTTATAACAGCGACAAGGCAAGTGATTGTGGTTTATCATCAATATACCATGGCTAAACGCAGTTGTCAGGCACTCTCCATTGCATTGTGACTAAGAACAGCCCCTGGTAGTGGTATATTATCCATATGCTACTCTGTCTTGCCTTACTGCTTGTGTATCCCTAAATAAAGCTGGGGTGAAGTTGTCTGGAGTCTTGCTTCAATTTCAAGAGGTAATTTTAGAATATTGTGACATACGCGCTTCAGCTCAGGGACCTGACATATTTATGGAAGTAATTTAAATGCGACACGATAAATCATACAGTGGCTTTATTTGTTTGAATTCTGAGTAATGTTGCAATCCAATTAAATTGGTTGTAGATTTTGAGTTACATTTCATTGGCCAATTGAGCATCAGAACTTACAAGCAATAATGCAAATATCTGACAGTATGATAAGTCATTAAACAGTATCCTAATATGCTAATGTGTTGAATTAAACTGTCTCAGCCTCTGAAAGAACAATAAAGCAAATTGATTTAAAAGTATTTCTTCAAATTTCAGATACTAAATGTCCCAGTGACTATACATCAGCCTCGTTGAAGGCACCTGAACAAGGACAACTGACCAGTGAGCATTCGGCAACTCTCTCCCAGAACCTTCCCCCTCCTTTAAAGGAAGCTCCACTCATCTGCCCCTATCCCCTTCGGAGCTCCACCGTTAAAAAGTAAACTCAGTTGCCATGGTAACACCCTCCCGGCTAGTTTGTAAGGTCACCAGCCGTCGAGCTCTACCCTCAGAGAGCAGGCATAACTAATGTCCTGCAGGTTCGGGCGTGATGTAAATAGTCTCAAGTGACAGTCTACTGTAAAAATACTCAATTATGCTTGCTTAAAAGAAATGATTTGTTGGAACAGCCAGCACTCAACCTGCGTGACATCAGTGTTGCCCTGGCAACACTAGCTGATTGCACGGGCTGGAATTAGGTATTGATCAGAGGAGGGGGGCCGGCGCCAGCGAGGGACTGGAAGCGTTCCACTATTCTGATTTACGGTGGGGGGTTGGGGGGGGGCAGGACACAGCACCCAGCTAAGAGAGCCAAAAACCCCCTAAGGAGCCAATTTACACACGGCTACAGTGCAATATCTGCAGCAGTCAATAATGGAAATCTGATGCCTCTTCTGTCGTTAATGGGACTGTTTCTCCCTCTTGTTAGAGCATCTTGAAAGTTCTAGGCCAATCCATGGAGCACAATAGATTTCCAATGGAGCGGAGATATTTTGACTTTGGGACCCTACTCTCCATGTAATTAAAGCTCTGAGTAAGGAAGGCTGCAATTAAAGAGAAATACAAAACCTTTTGAGATTTTCACTGTGGAAAAGTCCAGGAAAGAACAACTGAGACTCAATACGAGTGCCTGTTTCTACCCCATTAAAAAAAACATTCTGTCAACATCTGTAGTATATTTAGGCAATAAGGCAGGAGGGGAAGTGATACATGGCCAACATACTACAGCTCAGAGCTGTTATGAAGTACAACGCTTTATAACAACTCTTAGCTGTAGAGACAAAGATGTCCCTTTGCCTTAGTATATTCACCATATACCACAAGCTCGGTGAGGTGCCTTTTTGCTATTCTAAACCAGTTACCAACCCAAGTGGAACATTAAAAATAATTGCATTGTCGTGCCGCTGGTAAACAGTCTCACATACCACAGCTTTCAGCCAATAAGTATTCAGGCTTTGAACCTCCAGTTTGTAATGTTCTTTAGAACCCTCTGGGTTAGTTTAGCACAGGTTTCCAGTGGGTTGTATACATCTCTGCCGTTCAGCTGCTTGTGAGCCCTTTGTAAAAGCGAATACGCTCTAGTCATAATGGAATCAATCACTTGTCCTTGCCGGACATCTGACTACTCCCTCTCCTGGCGGCTCTCAGAAATGCAGTGTGTTGTATGAGGTCACCCTCCCTCACATCTGACCCTCCTTAACCCAACATGGCCCATTGCAGGCAGATAATCCTGTGTTGGATGGGACGCCCATGCCTACCAAGGTGAACTGTCTATTTTACATTACACAGACGCAGGGGATGTCAGCCCCGTGTCTCATCACAGGTCTGATTTCTAGAAGACATTGGTAATATGTGATCTATGTGTAGAAAACTATGGCTCAGAGGTTACACTCACTGCTGTCTTTTTAATAGGAGCCAGCTCCCACTAAGAGCAAAATTCCAAGACTTGGATGCAATGGAAAAACTCTGCCCCAGTCTTCCCAGGATTTCATTTGGAAATCTCTCTGAGTGAACTGTGCTTTTTGTCTTTGACTAGGCATGGGACTATGACTATGGCCACCGGGAATAGGGTGGCTTTCAACCCAGCTGGTCCACCGGCTCTCTGCACAACGGACAGGCGAAGTGATGTCACCAAACACTGGAGATACAGCGAAACTAGGGCCCCGTCGCCAGGACCGCAACGACAGCTTCATAAACTTTGATTTAATCAGACGGGGGAAATTGGACCATTATATGAGATAATCTACAACTGTGAGACGATATATCTCAGGTGCAATGCACTGATGGCTCTGATGAGAATTCTTGTCTGTCGCCGGCGTTGCAGAGTCAGGGATCAGATCTAAAGTCATTTTCACACCATCGACGACCGCGTACTGTGGCCTTCGGCGTTTTTTGCGAGCGTTTTTTGCGCGCGGGCATGTGCGCGTTTGTCCAAGCGTTTGCGTGTGCGCTTGAGAGGTCAGCGTTTTCGCTTGTCTTAGTAAAATTTGCGCAGACTTTTTCGTCCGATAGATTAGGAAAATAGAAAGAATAAACGTGCGCCGCTGTATTTTCTAAGGGTCAATGTCGTTTTACGGTTTGTCTCATGATGCAATCAATGAAGGTCTTCTTCTATCTATCGAAAGTCAAAGCCAACCTATCTTGGACCGCTCTGAGCTCTTCTGTCAAATCTAAGACTCAAACCCATATTTCTTAAAGTCGTGTTGTGCTAGCCCTCACTCCAGTTTGTGTGTGCGCTCACACCAAATATACAAAAGATCTATTGAAATATGCATGAGGCCCAAGATGCCTGCACTAAAAATACACTCAAATAGGAATGCATTGACAGCTCTGTTATTGAGCTCTCCTTGAGATTCCTCTGTCACAGCAGCCGCGGATCTCTCTGAAAACTCATGTGTTATCAAAAACGCAGTAACTCCCTTGCTCTTGTTCTCCCTCTTTTTTCTCTCTCACTCTCTCTCTCTATCTCTCTCCATATCCCTTTATCTCCCTGCAATATACTGTATCTTTCATCCTACTCTTTCCTTTCACACACACATGCTTATGGGCACATATGCTGCTACTGTGCCAACAAAACTCATCTTCACCATTAATGTGATTGAAAACATCTTCTACTGATGCCTAACGACACCTTGGTAGGGAATAGAGTGGATATTCAAGATATATTGTAGATTTGGAACCCGTACGAATGGGCGTGTTTGAAAGGAGAACATGTATTACAGGCACCTGCAAAGTCATTTAAACAATTACCCCCATAATCTTAAAGTAAGCGCTTCTTTTACTGTCAGTGAAGATGTAGAGGGCAGCGTTAGCGCTACATTACCTACTGTTCAACCATAAAGAATGATAAAAGGAGTGGAGGAATGCCACTAGCAACAGCTCCCGTTTTATTTGACATATATGATATGGAAGGAGAGCTCATTTCCTTCTAACCTCTGGTTTAACAGGCTGTGTTCAAACATATTCTAGATGTTATAAGACCGTTACCATCGTCCTGTCCTGTCGAACCCAGGCTACTAACTACTGAGTTACAGCGTGGACCCACAAGGCCAAATTGGAAGGCGTCAGCACCAGTCGGACCTCTGTAATGGGGGCAGGTTTTAGCGAGGTGCCTTGAAATACGTCTCTAAAACTTTAATAAGTTCCAGCCGAGTCCAGAGCTGTTGGTTGCTTTTCCCCAAGTGCTGGTCTGAGTTAGCTAACATTTATCACACAAATATCTAACACCACTCCTGCTAAAGCAGACAAATGCCTTCCTACTCTGGAATACCTTCCCCAGCCATCAGAATCAGGCCAACAAATCCACCGTTAATAGTTATCTATGGAACCTCTCGCGAGCAATGAACACCCACATTTATTTCACAGCTTTCTCTAGCCCAGGGTAAGTGGATCAATTAGTGAAGACTACAAGTTCAGCATCTTTACACATAGTATCAATTGTTTCAGTTGAGCCACAGCAGCTCCCAGGATTATCTGGGATCTGTAAGCCCCCTCCCTTCCTCTCCAATCACCCCCCCACCCCCCCCACCCCCCAGGACCTAAAGCCGGGCTCATTACAAAGGCTCCTCTGAGAAGCACAACCTTGGCACACGCCTCAACACTAATGGCCCACAGATTGATTTTTAATTAGTAACACTTTTGGATGGTGGCCAATTCAAATGGATCCTATATGAATAACTAATCAACATTTTAGGGTCCAAAGGTCCTCTCCAAGTGGATGGTCTTAAGGTTTTACATTAACTAGATTCTCACACGGTCTCACAGAAGATCTTTGCTCCTTATTCAACCTGTAGAACATGCTCACACTTGTTGTCATCCACAGTAAAAAGGTTGATGGGCTGTGGATGGGTCACTGTGCGTATCTTACAAGCACGGGCCCGATTTAGAAAAGATCTGTGTGAGTGATGCGTGTTGCCATTAAGATCTGACTTTTTTTTTAAAAAGCGGATTGGTCAGGTGGTGAAGATGTAATAAGTGATTGAAAACTGTGCCATGTCCCAATCCTCATGCTGTTTGACTTAGATCCTTTAAGTCGGTACACAAGACTCTCTCTTTACAAGACACATATTTTCGCCAGGGACCCATAAGGGTTTTGCTAGTAAAGTACCTGAACAATGATCGGTTACTGAACATTTTCTCAGACACAGATAAAGCCCAGTCTTGGACAAATAAATCGAGTTCATTAGAAAACTCCATTGAGCTTGTTTTTTCAGTTCTAGACGAGGCTTAATCTGTGTCTGCAAAATCGGTCTTTACCTGGTTAAGATTAGTACCAAAAACAACATTTATCAATAAAGTCTTGTGTGACCATAACACATATTAGGGCACATAAAGGGCATGTAGGAAACAGGAAAGGAAAGACCTCCCCTGTAAGGCTGTGTATATTTCCTCCCTCCCTTTGGTTATTATCTCTTTTAAACCTAAACTGGTTTTCCAGGACCTGTGTACAACAGAGAAACTTAATCATTGATACAGGAATGTGCTTAACCTAAATAATGAGTCTTCTAAAACAACATATATTCAACCTTCACCTATTAATAACCCATATGAAGTGTCATTCCAGACTGTGAAATTGGTGCAGGAATATTTGCACAAATCTAATAAAGAATGGGACATACTATACAGTATACAGGTTATAAAAATACAGCTGATGTATTTTACTATGAATACATTTTGATCTCAGCTCAAAATATATGGCCTTACTCAAATATGAATGATATGTATCCACTGAATGTTGAACGGTATCACTTTGAAATACTTGTGTGCTTCAGAATATCTGTCACACCTTAAAATATATTGTGCTTCACTCCAATATGTTGCTAAGTGTCACTGCTGTAGCTAGCGAATTGGAGTAGTTGTATTTCACATTGTTTGTTAGCCCCATCAACAGACTCCTTTTCTCAACACATACATTTCACTATGTAAAATAATATATATGCACTTTCCTTCTATATAACGATTTGGCAGGCCTATGGTTTGGGCTATATTTTTCAATATCGTTGCCTCATATTGGCTTTATTTACTTTCACTTGGTCTTCATGATCTCCATGACTCAATAGTAGACTCCAAAGGGGAAACCCAAAGTCTAAAACCCATGCAATAATTTTTTTTCTCATACTTCTAGGGCTGCACAAATGTAGTGAAACACATGTCAAATGTTCCAATACAATTGGTGCCCAATGGATATAAAATTTGCAGAAATACCTTCATATTGAAGCTGAGTCTAAATGAAACCTGGTAGTATTTTGTTTAATTTTGCTAAAATTAAGCTCCAGCATCTGTATTGTTCCAACCAATGGAAACATAACATAGTTACATCTGTGAATACTGTGAATTTCTTAAAGACACAAATGTTGAATTTCACAACGCCACAACGTTGCTAGTATGCTGCAACAAAATGTAAGCACTATGTGTTAAATGCTTGCCCTTATAAAATGGTTTAGTAGATGTTCAGTTTCCTAAAGTCAGTGGGATTTTACCTCCCGCGTGTGACTGAGAGCTATCTGGAGAATCGAAGAATGTGTCAGAATGCAGAGTGAGGTGGCAAGGACATCCAGTCCTAAACGGTAACATGGCCTGAAGGTGTGCTCTGTCTCTCACATGAGTGTAAATCACACTGAAATAGACCAGGCCTCTGAGTGGAAGGACATTGTCAACAAGAGCTCGCTTTCTCCAGCACTCTGTCAGGATGGGGAATGTCACGTCGTGCATAATCACCTGCCCCACTGCACACCAGACCCACACAGGACTAAACCCCACTGCATACTTTAGACCCACAAACTACTACGTATGCTGTATCATAAATTGAACCAGACAGCTACCCCAGGAAAAAGATCCTGCAGCAACAGAAATGTAAGTTGTTACATGACTGTGTTGTTATTGATGGACATTACGGTAATGGTTGACACATTTTTTGTCAGGTCTAATGTGATGTGTAAATTTGTTGAATGTAGAATGTGCTACACATTTGCCTTTCCTCTCCACGGGGAAAATCTGGTAACAACAGATGATCAAATTTAGACAAGCCATCTGTAGCTCACTACAAATTCAGACTCACGCTAGACAGGACCAGACCCACTGCAGACACAAGAATTGCTACTTGTGTCACAGCAGATTTGAGATAAAAATAGCATTCTTGTAGCCCAAATACTGCGTCTTTTTACGTAGGGGTCCAAAATAAACAAACATTGATTATTTAATCAGGAGAATCAGACAAGGATGATGCATCCACAAATATAAATTTACAGTTCAGATATCAAGGTTAGTGGAACTCCATCACTGGACTATTGCAGTATATGCCAATTCTTATTTTCATAGATTTCATAGACTTTTTACTCATTATATTGACACATATTATTTTTATCACCTGTAGGAATAGATCATCCACAATTCCTGGTTCAAAGCAATATCACAAAATCCAGAGTTCTTCGGGATTTCATGATGCAGTACCGCCCCAATATGGGTAACACTAGTGATGGGCATTTTGGCTAATTTCAGTGGTTTTTGGGAGGCTTTTGGCTCCCAAAAAGTCTCTTTAAAAGATACGTTTTGAATTTTTTAAAGTCAAACATTTTGCGATAATTTGACTATGATTGGTGTTAAAACAATTCTAATTAAACTATTAAATGAAATCATAGACTACCTTAATCACAAGGTATTAGTTTGCTGTGACTAAAGTATATTTATTTGTGATTAAAGTATAACTTTTTAATGTATATAAACAAAGTTCATATAAATCTTACCATTCAAAACAAATACAATCTGAACATCATAATTTGAATGTTTTGGACCTGTTGTCATGAAGCTGGTGTGAGGACAGATAGGCAGAGGCACAACGGTCAAGGTAGAAATAATCCATACTAATAAAGGTTCAAACGAAACAAACAAACTTAAAGCAGCCTTATGACTGGGTACAACAGCCTTCGGCTGACAACCAAAATAAACCACAACATGTGCTCAAAACAGTCAACTTAAACAGGTTCCCCAATTGGAGGCAATAACCAACACCTGCCTCAAATTGGGGAGACCCAAGTGCATAGAGGTGCCTAGAGGCACCTCTATTGGCCACGTCCTGACTATGGCCCCAGCCAGTGCGAAGATGGGGACACCTGTGAACTGTGTGACCGGGTGTCCCGATAGAAAGAATAGACATTTTTGAGAAGCAACTTGGACATTAGGGAGCACCTATTGAAATTGAAAGTTTTGTACTCAGTGGTCATTTTATGCACATGTTATTACATTCTACTGTATGCAAAACATGTACTCATTCAGGCTTATTTATCTATAAGAATATAATTGACCGCTGATTCACCACAAATCCATCAGTGAAAATGAGTGTCGGTGAGTTAATTTGTCCTTTCCTCCATAATCTTTGACGGTGTGTAATTGATTATGGAAGCATTCTGCCCAACTGCATTTGACAAGTGTCCAACAGCTGTCCATGATTGCAGGGTTTATTTACATTAATGAATAAATTCAAACATGTTATTGAAGACTGATATCAGCCTGCGTGGTCAGGCCTTAGTACTTATGAACAACAACAACTTTGCCTATTTTGTGCCAACTGTCATTTTGTTTCGTTGTTTTGAACATCCCTTGATTGCCTCACTAGAGATTAGCATGTTATATAATGTATTTCTTTATTTTCTGTGAAGTTTAAACAAATGACTAATGATAATTAGACCTCCAATCTCTGTCTGTGATTCTGAAATATGCGTCAAAATAGATTTTCACTGCTCTCTCTAAGTTGCGCATTGGTGAGGTTTATACACGGTGCGGCTATAAATGTGGAATTATATTAGTCTGAGCAGACTGAAAAAATGTGTGTGCTTGAGCATTTAGGTCTGTATTCATTAGTACATTTTTTCTTTATTTTAATTAGTTAACGCTATTTTTTTAAATATGAGAGCCAGCTCCCAACGTTCACTTACAAGGTAACACCAGTTGAGGGATTGACATCACCAAACCCAGGCTTTCGGGCTCTAGCCCTGGCAATTTTTGCTTAGCCCCATGTTTTCCAGGGAAATATTTGCTGAGCTCAAAATCTTTTGTACAGCTAAAATGGATTACCAAAACTGACAGACATCTCCATGTCCATGAAAATATGGTTTGATCCAGGCTTGGACAAAGTGCACACATCAGCGATATTAGCGAGCGAGACACTAACAAACGTAAAACAATCTGCGTAATCCTTCTGAGACCAGGTTGCACAAACCAACCAATGACGCATATCCGTCGGCCCTCATCCGCAGTGGTTATGTTTGTCTCACCAACGAACGGACGAACGCGCGCAAATCAATCTCGGTCAAACACATTTCCGGAGCTCGCCAGGAAATTCTGGGGATACCATAAAGTACTATCAGTAAACAGTGATTGGACAGTCATTAGATGCAATATCCTTAAAAATAAATGATTGGAGTGAGAAAAAAATGCTTTAGCAGTACAGCAGAGTTTTATAAGAATGTGATTTTGGTTTTGCTCAATGATGTCAATAAACCAATCTGCAAAATTCCAAGTTATCACACAGGCTTGCCGTGCCAGTGTGATCCAATGCCCTCTCTCCCTCGTTTGGATCACGGACACTCATTTTGTTGTTTATGGCCCTCATCTGTTTCCCTAATCACTGTTCCTACTTAAGTCCCTCTTTTCCCAGTGTACATTGTTTGTCTTTGTTTGGCCTATGCCTTATGTTTCAGTTGTTCTGCCTTGTCCTTTGGTTATAGTTCAAGTTTTTTTATTAACTGTCCTCTGTTCGCTTGTGTCCAACTGTAACACAAGTGAGCACATTTTACTGTTGAAAAATGGAAAATGAATAATAATTATACAAAAAACGAGATATATAAATAAATATATACATATATATATATATATATATAAATAAATAAATATATATATATATATATATATATATATATATATATATATATATATATATATTTTTTT